>JBBIGA010070073.1:0-12064 GCA_037576975.1 Alestes dentex
CTGAAACTGGTCAGGTTCAGGGACTGGACTGCAAATGAGAGTCTTTGAAAGTCCTTCAGGAAGCCTGGAGAACTGTTACTCAAGACTAAATTAAAAATACAAGAAAGTCTGGATCTTTGGAAACAAAATATGAAGAAATGGGGGGATCAAACCTTTTGTCCAGTGCTGTCCTGTTGAGGGGGGGGGGGTTCTTGTCTGACTGAGGAAAATCAAAATTTTCATTTAAATTTGAATTAAAATGAATGAAACGTAATCAGATTGTAGGACTCTGTTGCGAGTTGGAAGATCTGATAATTTCTCTTCTACATAACAGGCAAAAATCACAACGGCGAGAAGTCTGGGGGACATCGCCATGGACCTGACTGAGAATGGAGCGGCGAAAATGAGTAAACTGAACGTGGGGGTCAAAAACCAGCTCATCATGGCTAGCAACGGCAGCCTGGTCTCCACCGGTCAGTCCAGGACTCGCATCTCACTTTCTGTTTCTGTTCACATTTATTTATTTATTTATCAACATATAACTTCTGTTTTGACACATCAGATACATTTTGTTTGGTATATTAAATTTTTTGATATATCAAATTTTTCTTTTACCCTTTTTTTATTGATTTTTTGACAATTATAAACATATAAATTTGATATTTTATATATTATATAAAATATTTATTTTGTATGTTATTAATTTTTTTACATATGAAATGTATTGTTTTTGACACACTGAATTTATTTATTTCTAATTTATTTACTTATATTAAATTAAAAAATAGCATAAAATCATGAGTTATAATAGCATTTTTTTCCTCCTTTGAATTGGATAAACCTTTTGGTTATAAAGAAAAAGGAACATTTACTTAAATAAATCTCGTGATTTTTGACAACATTTAAGTGTCTTTAATTTATTCAACAGTTGGATGGAAACCTAGCTACAATGTACTTCAACACAAATGTACAGTTCACTCTGATGTATGTGTTCTATACCTGTTATACACCTGTTGAATCACTTAGTTTTGATCTCTGCGCAGGTTCTGCAGACTCTGAGATTAATGAGGAGCAGAAAAAAGAGAAACTTTCTGAACTGAGGAAAAAAGAGAGAGACATTCAGGATGTCCTGAGCCAAAAGATGGCAGAGCTGAAGAAAATCTGTCTGAGGGAGGCGGTAAGAACCAGGAGGATGGAGCAGGATCAAAAAATACCTGATTCAGAAATGTACATTTCTACCACACACACACACACACACACACACACACACACACACACACACACATATATATATATATATATATACATACATACAGGGGTTGATTTTTTTTTTTTTTGCTTTAGTACTGTAATGAGTACCTACATGAATGAATTGGTACTCACCAAAATTAACACCCCCCCCACCACCACCACCACCACCGCCACACTACCACAACAGCCAAGACAATAGATAGATTGATAGATAGCAATTAAGTTATATTGTTACTTCTAGTTTTATTTTATTTTATAGGTTAATAACGTTGAGACGTTGCACACCCTTTAGTTTTCATCGAAATATAAAAAATAGTACATACTTATGTACACTATACAAATGTACTATTTGTTTATTAAAAACCCTCAGGATGGAGCTGTTCCACTGCCCCCTGTTGACAAGATGTTTCTTGTATATTTTCTCTTTCAGGAGCTGACGGGGAAACTGCCGAAAGAGTACCCCATCACCGCCGGGGAGAAACCCCCTGGCTTCAGGAGGAGAGTCGGGACTGCTTTCAAACTGGATGAACTTTTCCCGTATAATGAGGTTAGTAGTGTACAGTCAGAGGCAGGATATCAGACAAACAATTTAAGTGACAGTTCGCTCTAGAGCTGCCTGATATGGACAAAATATCAGTATTGTGATTGAACTGCTACATATTGCGAATGCAATTCCTGTCAATCTATTGAAGGGCCCATTCTAGAATTAAAGATGCTTGAAGTTTGTAAATATTGTTTCAAAATTTACATTCACTTTACAATCCCATGTTTGGGACTAATAAAAAGGTTGTCTTATCATCCATTCAGTCAATAAACAGAAATTAAGCTACAACACAGCCCGTTTTCAAATTATCATTTTTGAGATTTTACACATTTACATAAATCTCCTTTTACAGCCTTCAGCAGTTTAGCCCCACCTACTCATGCTGAAGTTCTGAGGAGTGTTTCAGCCCAGTACTGCTGTTTAAATGAGCTGCAAAACAGGAGAATCAGTCAAAAAGAGACTATTAACATAGATCAGCCTGTTTACACAAGGAATACACAAGGGTAAACAAAATGGTCATGTAAGAATGAGCTATGATGGATGACAAAAGTGTTTTTGGTAAAAATATTTATGAAAAAAATGAGAGCTTCTTTAGTTTAGCCAAGAGGCTAATGTAACTAACAGATAATGAAAGCTTATGCCCCACCAATTATCATCACACCCACTCTGGACATATAGAGTGGTTCAGTGATCTAATGGACCCACCAATTTTAATCCTCTAAAACAGCGTGGGACTGTTAGCCTGTAGCTAAGCTAACGCAGCTGATAAACTGTTATGACCTCATTCGATTATAATTGAGTCAATGGCAGATAAAGAATTACTTATTATCAAATACAAGTACTAAATACTGAATTCATGGTAGATACTGACTAATTCATATTAGACACTGAATAAACCATAGTGGATAGTAAATAATTCATGGCATATATTGAATCGTTCATACTAGATACTGTGTAGTAGATTCATAGCAGATGTTAAGTAATTCATAGTAGATACTTGAAAAAATCATGGCGGATACTAAGTGATTCATGGTATATATTGAATAATTCACAGTAGATCCTGATTCATAGTAGATACTGAATAATTAATTGTAGATACTGAATAATTTATAATAGATACTAAATTGGAATTACTAAATTTGTATTAGCTGCTGAATAATAAAACTAATTACTAAATAATAAGCTTAGAGTTTAAGGGGTTAAGATTAACAACCATTTAGCTCAGTGTTCAAAGTGGAAGAGCACAGTATAATAATGTCTTTGTCTGTCCAAAAGTTTTCACAGTGTTTCTACTGAGTGAGTTCAGTGACCTCACTTACATTCATATGCAGTCAAATCCTCACAGCAATGTTCCAAGATTTGGTGTAAAGCCTTCCCTAAAGGTTAGAGGCTGCTCCACTAATGGTTAATGGTGAGATCTTTGGCTGTGTGTTCCGTTCCGTTAGGATCCATACCTGAGGAACCTGGAGAGCCGCTTCGCTCTGCAGCAGAAGATCGTGGAGGCGGCGAAAAAGCTGGCGACCGATTCAGACATCAGCAAGACGGTGAAGAAGAAGCGCAGGAGGAACTGTCTGGACGCCATGCAGAGACTGCAGGAGATTGAGGATGAGATGAACCGCTACCGAGTGAAGAAGGGAAAGAAACCCACCCAGAGAGCATCGCTCATCATCGCAGGTATCAAGGAGAAAATGAGGAGCCGAATAAAGATAAATGAGTATTGTACCCCTTTATTTATTCATATTTTGCTTCCAAAGATCCAGACTTTCTTGTATTTTTAATGTAGTCTTGAACAGTTCTCCAGATGTCCTGAATGACTTTCAAAGACTCTTCAGTCCAGTACCTGAACCTGACCAGTTTCAGAGGAATGTTTTTTGTTAGTTAAGCCACACAGTGTTAGTTAGGACACACATTCAAGCAGAACAAAACACATCTAACTTAAGGCCTGAACCAGTGAAGAAACAGGTGCAGATGATTCCAGATATACCAAAGAAAGACAGTTTGACAGGTGTAAAATAGTGTTTTTCCACCGACAAGGTCATTCAAAGCAAAATATGAACAAACAAAGGGGGTTCAAGACTTTTGCAAAGTACTGTATGATGTATTATTGTTTGATCACATGTATCAAATAATAATTTCACAATATTTGATAATAATAAGCAAAATATATAAGCGAAAGTAATCACCATCTTTTTTATCCCATGCCCAATTCTAAAGTATTGTTGCTCAGCAGTTACTCTGCTTGATCATTTAATAATTTGAGTAATTGAGTTTCTGTTTTTTAAGAACAGGTTTCCAAATCATGACCATCCTTGGATTACAAAAATAATAAACAATATCCCAATATTCTGCTTTTTCAAACTTTCATTACAAAAAACCTTAAAACAAAATAATTAAAACAAATGTAACTGACCAGTTTTCAGTATTTTATAGTCTGTAGTAACACATTATTCAGCCACAAGAGCTCCAAATATTGGTTTTGGAGAGACATATCAGGTCTGTCTTTGGGAAAGTCATGTGCTCAGTTCAGGCTTGCTTTTTATGCTTCTTCTACTGACTCTGAACTTGTCTCTTCAGGTTTGGTAGATAGCTAAAGGCACACAGACCTAACCCTGCCTTCCTCTGTTTAAAAAAAAAAAACATCTTTATCTCTTTTTCCGTCTCTCTCTCTTTCTCTTTCTCTTTCTCTTTCTCCCTCTCCCTCTCTCTCTTTCTCTCCCTCTCCCTCCTCCTCTCACTCTCCCAGATGAACTGGCTCCCTCAGACTGCAGCTCCCTGTCTGACAGCCTGAATCTGGATGACGGTGAGTGAGAAGCCACCATCAGGTACCTAAACCATACAGTGTAAAGTGAATCTGGTCCCCAAAATGAATCAAATCAAATCAACCTGTGTTAGCTGAATCGGGTCTTGGAATTATACAATATAAACAAAAACATGTCCTTGAACTGAATCTGATCTTACTTGATGTTTGCCTGTGTGTGTGTGTGTGTAGATGATGACAGAGGCCAGCGTCCGCGGTCTCGTTCTGTTCAGTGTTCCCCTTTACTCAGCGCTGCTCAGCCCAGCCTGGACTACGATCCCGACAGAAGATCCTCAGAGAGTGACACACACCACGACAGAGCACTCAGCAGGTGAGTCTCTTTGCCAATACTATGTGCTGCCACTTATCAATAAGTAAAAATATTAAAATTCTTACATAATTCAGAAGGTATGGAAATGATTATATGTATATTCTGTGTAATTACAGTAAATGTAATTATGAAATCCACATGTTCTGATCCTATTGACAAAGGTCAAAAATGTCTTTCAGCAGAACAAGACTGACATGATGTGCTCTGGCCAACACGCTTTCTGTGTGTGTGTGTATGTGTAGACTGGAGTGTGACGTGCAGGGAGCTGGTCATTACTACAGTCCTCGTGAGGTTTCCTCAGCCGGCAGCAGCCCTTATAAAACCGTTCCTCGGAGACAGGTGGAGAACCATGGCAACGGCCAGAGCCCCATGACCCGCAACGCGTACAGCAGCAGCCAGCTGGGGTAAATAAATACACACAGTACGGGCAAAGTTTCTCATCTCAGTTCAGAGGAACAGCAAGGTGAAAGCAACTGTTATCTGACAGGGCAGGGCAGTCCTCCCTCTCCCCATCACCCCGTCCTCTCTCTATGGGTGGGTAGGGTATTCCTCCCTATCCCCCATCATTCAGTGTAACTGTCCTCTCTCTCTGGTTGGGTAGGGTGGTCCACCCCCTCTCCCATCCCTCAGGATGATAGCCAGTGTCTCTTATAGCTGGCCTATCAGAACTAGTTGTCATTGTTCTCCTCCGAACATGTTGAGGCTGTCCAGGGATATTGCAGCTTAAATTGTGGGGAAATCCCAGAGGTTCATACTGAAAAAAATCTCTGTTATATGTCTCCAACAGTCCTGCGAGCCCTCTCCACAGTTTCCGGCACCGCAGCGGCAGCCTGGAGTCCCAGTCGCAGCTCCTCCACTATCCGGGCTCGGACCGGGCCGTTTTCCCAGCGTCGCCAACGCGCCGCAGCAACAGCAGTGAAATTCTGGATGACTGTTCGTCATACACCAGCCTGTCCAGCCCGTGCCCATCCACACCTCCGTACCGCACACTGGACACCCGGACACATGAGTACCGGCAAAACCGCAAGGTGGAAATCTATGGAAACACGGGCAGCATGCCCAATCTGGTGCCCAACAGCTACAGCGGCGCCTATAACTACCCCCCGCATGCCCACTATGGGCCCACTGCCTATTACGTTGCGGGATACCCCACCTCTGACTACGAGCCATACACCAACGGTTCCTATATGTATGAAAGCGAACTGGAAGGGCATTACAATGTCAACCCATCGTACAACGGCCACAGTTACCATGGGAACAGCCGCAATGGACATTACGGGATGGAAGGGATGGACGGTCTGTCTCAGAATCCCTATGCTACAGTGAGGCCGCCGCGGAGCCGGCAGGGGCCCCGGAATGAGCTGCTGGCAAAAAGCATGCAGAAAGCTCTGGTGGTGGAGCACCTCAGAGGGTGGTACAACCGCAACACAGGGAATCGTGAGCATGGGGCCCGGGGCCTGTTGTGCAGCTACGATTACGACAGGGGATCCCAGCACAGCCTCGGGTACCAGACGCTGCCCGCTCCATTCAGCAGGGCCAGCAGAGCCGACTCGTTCTCATCAGGTAATGCTAACGCTTCATCCACTGCTGTACTACAAAGCTTATACCTAAAGCAGTGTTTGAGGCATAAATCCAATTTATTCCCAAAGTTCATCAGTCAAGACATATTTATCACAATCACTTCTAGTACATAAGATAATAATACCACTATGAATAATTCAGTAATTACAATGAATGATGTAGTACCTACTATCAATTGTGGGGCAGCTGGTGGCCTAGTGGTTAGGGAGTTGCCCCTGCAATCAGAAGGTTGTGAGTTTGAATCCCAGTGGGGTATCCTTGAGCTGTGTTCCTGGCTGCCCACTGCTTCACTTAGTGAATGGGTTAAATGCAGAGGAAGAATTTTGTGCTGTTCACACTGTATCTGCTATGAATTATTAAGCTATGAATTCTTCAGTACATACTATATGTAATTTAGTATATTTATAGATAGATAGATATATACAGACATACATACATACATACATAAAACTTGGTTGTCTTAGAAATAAGCCTGAACTTTGTCTTAGTGATCAAATTCATGATTACTACATACAGTTCTGAGATCCATAAGGGCTGTGAAAAAGAAGAAAACAGAGAAGCCGATGAGAACAGCAAAAGAATTTCTGCCATAAGTGGATTTTTTTCTTTTGCCTTTTATTTCTCTTAAGTGAGGTTTAGAAGAAACAAGATCTCCAAATAAGAAGATAATTAATCGTTTCAATGGCAAAGAACCTACAATATATCAAGGTTGATTTATCACCACTGAGCATAAATTGTTTCAATGTTGAAAATTTTCTGTAATATAAATGTTTTATTTCCCGTGTTGAAAAAGTCACCAAATATCAATACTGGATTAAGGTTTTGTAACCAACAAATTGAAAACACAACCAAAAAAATATTTAATTAATGTTGGTTCTTTAACACTGACTATGCATTAAACCAGAAATCAATGTAACCTTGTGCCATCTGGGTTTGTTTCTGATGAGAGAAAAAAGAGTGTAATGAGCAGTAGAAGATTCCTCTGGGTTGTTTGCTTTGATGAATGTTGATGCATGATTATGTCCTTAACCCCTCCTGCTGTAGTTTCCTCCACGGCGAGCGGGGGGGTGAGTTGTTATGCTCCCGCCGTGGTGGGCCTGGGTGACAGCGAGCTGGATGGGGACGAGGCGCTGACCCCTCAGCCTGCCTGCCCTGGAGCGTATAGCGCCACCTACAGCCACAGCCCCACACACAGCAGGTCAGTGACAACACACACCGGCCAGCAAAAGCGTAGGGACACCCTACTCTCCTTTAAAATGACATTCAATTTTTTCATATTTTTATGAAAAAGTATTCTGAAATATTATTTTGCAGAATTACAGTTTTTTATGTATTACATTTGTGTATTAATCAAATAAATATACAAAATATACACAGCATTTACATCTCATCATTCAGCCTATAACAGTTTAGCACCGCCCATAATCCTCAAGTTATAGGGAGTGTTTCGGCCCAGTGCTGTCTTGTGAATGAACTCTAAGGCCTCGTCCACACGGACGTCTGAATCAGGCGTTTTTCTGGCGTTCGTGGCGTCAGGTGAGCACGGACTGACCGGCGACCGTTTTTCTGCTCATTGGAGCAAATCGAAGCGTCCACACGGGCGTTCAGGACCTGCGCTCAGTCGGCTGCGCATTCGGGTGGTGTCAAAAAAAAGTTACATGCAATGTCTTCTTGCCGTCAATTTCTGCCGAAATCCTGACCAATGCAAAGAAAATGCCACTACTGTGTTTACATGGCGTTCGGTTGACATTCTGGAGGACCGAATATGTCCCATGATTCTATAAAAGTATTTATTATTCATTCATTTTCTGTAACCGCTTAGTCCTTACTAGGGTCACGGGTACCTGGAGCCTATCCCGGGGTTTATGGGTGTGAGACAGGGACTCACAGTAATTTTTATTACTGTAAATTAAATTAAATTATTACTGTACCTGCTTATACCAAAGAAAATGCGCTTGTATGAATTACAGTACAGTCTATACAGGGGTCACATCGGTTTTACATTCTAGCACTGCGGGAGTTCAGTGTACACTGTACAGTACAAATATGGGTTTACTTTTACATTTTCTTTAGGGGTAATGTATTAAGCTGAGTTTAAAGTGAAAATAAATTGTTTTGGGAGCATATTTGGGGGCATATTTAGGTTTTACACTATAAACAGGCATTTTAGGCATTTTTTACCGCATCACAAATTTTCGGGTGCTCTTGGAACATAACAGGGTTTGTAATTATTATAATAAACATATAGAGATTTAAATCTGTTTTTTTATTATATGAATAATATATTATTATATTATTATTATGTATTGGCATTGTTAATATGATTATTTTTATAATAATAATAATTGTTGCTGTTATTAGTATTAATAATAATAATAATAATAATGATAATAATAATACATGTATCATGATATGAATATGTTTAAATCTTCGCATGTCTTCAAAAATCAGAAAAAAACGTCAATTTGACCTGACGTTGTGCAGTAAGAGGGTGAACCCAGTATCGGCAGCGATGTTTGTTCCTTTCCTGTCTATGACGCCATATCAGGAGGATTTTTAATAAAACAGGAATGTCAACGCTTAGTTTTAACAAAGAATAGGAGTTCATGTTTTTAGTGATCCACATTATAATTATATTAGGTTTCTTTTTGTAGGTCAGTAATGATAGATAAAAAATGACATTTTCTGGCTAATGAAGTAACTCAAATTGTGAACATAATGTAAACGTATTTGTAGCAAAGAATATTGAGTGTATTTTTAGTAAATATTAAGAGAGTAACATGCAAATGTTGAAAATCTCAGAGTGTGCCAAAACTTTATACTGGTAGTGTGTCTACTTATTCAACCTACAACAGTTTAGCCCCGCCCATTGATGCTGAAGTTTTAAGGAGTGTTTCAGGCCCATAGTGCCTTTGTAATAAGCTGCATTACAGGTCAGTCAGTCAGAATCACCTGCATATATCAGTCTTAGAGGTGTGGTAACAAAAACAGAGGGAGGTCAGAAATGGTGACGATTGAATTGTAACTATTTATGGTACATAAAAATAAAAATTTGGGTAATAAAAGCTAAAATGCAGTTACTGTAATGTGACCCCGTGGTCTTTTTTCAAGGTTCCCAGCTGAATGTGGTTCAGTGCGGCGCTCTGACCCCGTGGACTCTGTGGAGGTGTTCGGCGCGATGGCCAGCTGCTCTGACTCCGATCACTAAACAAAGCACAAAAGAACAGGTGAGCTCTTTAAAGCTATCATTTTTCGTTACTCATTTAACAATACAGCCGGGGGTTCAGACCACATACTGTGTGCAACAGAACAGCACTTGTTCAAGGGCCGTAAGGGCCTCATAGTCGTTAGGCTCAGTTTTTGTATTATATTTTATGAGTCTGCTGTGTGTTTTGGTTTGTGTTTCTCCATGTTTTGTCCCTTTCCAGCCGTCTTAGCCGTGACGTTACACTCTCTCACACATTTTGAAAAAATCACTCTCACATAAAGAGATATCACCAGCTTCATTCTCTACAGTTTCAGTCCCTTTCAAAACGAGCCGTTTCAAGGCTGTGTCCCTTAATATGCAAATAAGCTGTTGCTGGTCACGCCCAACCCATCCCATGCTTAAGCTGCGCATTTAACTTCTGGATTTTACATTAGAATCCATGTCCTTAACACCAGTGAAAGTGTTTATTTCTTTCTTAATTTCATTCCATCCCTTCTATCTGTGACAGTGGTCCTAGCCTGTATGGTGACCAGGCTGAAGGAAGGAAGGGAGGGAGAAAGAGAGAGATACACTAGGTGAACAAAAGTATTGGGACACTTAACACAAAAGGCAGAAAACAGGCGGTATCCAGCCATATATGTTCGACCCCAAGTCGGACCCAGAGCAAGATGAACACAGCACTTCATGTGTGCCGGTAGACATTGCACTCGGCTTATCCGTACTCGTAAAACTAGCAGACGTAATGGCAGATCTTTAACTAATCTGGTGTTGGGGCGCAGCGGAGCACGCCTTACCGTATACGTCCACGGGAACAAAACATTCGCTGTGATTTGTGTATTTTCATTTCTTTGCTTTAACCAATAGCGGAGGTTGTTTTATTGTGTTTTGAGCGAGTATTGGCCAGCTGGGCGAAGCTGCAAAGACTCAAGATGGCCGCTGAAAGGGGTGACAAGCAACAGGCTAGTGGCCGGGGTCTCGACAGATGAGGGGCAGTTCTATGCAAATTGGCCCCCTACTGACGTCACATGGGGCCCTCCGTCCAAACAGCTCGTTTTGAAAGGGCCTGAAACTGTGAAGAATAGAGCTGGTGATATCTCTTTATGTGAGAGTGATTTTGTGCAAAGAACTTTGGATAATAGGTCCCCTTTAGCAGACATTTTGACATTGGAACCATTCCATCATTTTTAACACTGTTGGAAGAAAAGAGGCGCCAAATTCAGCCATAAAAAAGAATAATAATAACTAAATGCATTTCGGCAAGAAAATGTGAAATGGGATTGCGTGGTTGCTATAAAACCAGTGTTTGGAAATTGGTTTTATGGACAAAAAAGTGCCTGGTGCTCTACCACTGAACCCCCAGGGATGGTTTGGACGTGCCACCTCTTACCAAGCCATTTATGGTTAAAGACAGCTGAAAGCACAGGTGTGTTCACAATGATAGTTTTTAATTGTATATTAAACCTCAGTAAACATTGTCACTCTCTTTTTTTACAACTGACCTGAGCTTTAGTGTCTTGAAATCTGTTTGAGTCTGCTGTGTTTCTCCTTTGTTTTGTTACTTTGCAGCATGATGTCACAGCATTATTTCTCCCATATCGACTAATAATAAAAAAAATAATAATCATAATAATAAAAGAATAATAATGTGACTGCTTCCTTAATAAGTAACATACAGGGGAAACTAAATGCTTAAATTAAAGGTTTACGTTATGTCTTTTCTTATTACACTGAACGATATAAATGCAACACTTTTGTTTTTGCTCCCATTTTTCATGAGCTGAACTCAAAGATCTGAAACATTTTCTACATACACAAAAGACCCATTACTCTCAAATATCCACACCAGCCCAGGACCTCCACATCCAGCATGTTCACCTCCATGATCGTCTGAGACCAGCCACCCAGACAGCTGCAGCAACAATCGGTTTGCATAACCAAAAAACTTCTGCACAAACTGTCAGAAACCATCTCAGGGAAGCTCATCTACATGCTCGTCGTCCTCATGGAGGTGAACATGCTGGATGTGGAGGTCCTGGGCTAGAGGGACTGCGGTTGTGAAGCCAGTTGGATGTACTGCCAAATTCTCTGAAACACCTTTGGAGAAGGATTATGGTAGAGAATGAATATTGCACAGCTGAACATTCATTTCATGGGCAACAGCTCTGGTAGACATTCCTGCAGTCAGCATGTGAATAGCACGCTCCCTCAAAAATTGCGACATCTGTGGCATTGTGCTGTGTGATCAAACTGCACATTTCAGAGTGGCCTTTTATTGTGGGCAGTCCGAGGCACACCCGTGCAATATTCATGCTCTAATCAGCACCTTGATATGCCACACCTGTGAGGTGGGATGGATTATCTCGGCAAAGGAGA
>JBBIGA010070084.1:0-12064 GCA_037576975.1 Alestes dentex
TATATATACACACGACTGGTCAAAAGTTTTAGAACACCCCAATTTTTCTGGTTTTTGGTATTGAAATTCAAGCGGTTCAATTGTCTTATTGTTCATTCTGCAGAGGGTTCTTCCCGACTATGTTGCAGAAGTTTCCATAAGTGTGCAGCACTTATAGGTTGCTTTGATTTCACTCTTCTGTCCAGTTCATCCCAAACCAACTCGGTGGGGTTTAAGTCTGAATGGGCTTAAATATTCTTTAAACACATCAGAGGTATTCTCTGGACTTTAACCATTCAGTGCTTTTATTGACTAGTAGTAGCACCTTGAAATCTGTTCTCTTAGTACAGGACATTTTGCTGCTCTAGGCCAAGCCTTATTTTGCCGCACACACCTTCAATCCTGAAAAAAATATAATGGTTCAATAAACATAATACTCCAAACAAGTCTGTACACAACAACCTGGTGACCTCAGTGTTTTATATCAGTGCCACGGTTGTATGTGGCTGCTAGACAGATAAACTTTATCTGAATTGACCCTTCACTTTGGATAAGGAGCATAAAATACATGATGTGATCTCTCAGCAGCCAGTCAGAGCTATTATATATTTAGCCTGACTGACGGATAAGCTAAATATATCATTAAGAATCATGAACAAATACTGATAGAGATTAAGAAACAACAGTGTTATAGTTTCTATTACATGTATAATTATGTGTATTTTAAGGACACATAAAATGAGACCAGATTCCTTCAGGCGCAGACTCTCCATTCACAAAGCCTGCCTGTTCAAATGCCTCCCTGGCCCTTAGGTGAATGTAGCATCTTCTTAGAGCCCCCAAAAGTGTTTGGAATGTTTTTGCTTTTTTATATGTACTATGTTAATGGTAATCATCTAACAACACAGTATGACAGGAAATATTGTAAATAATCTGAAATGGCATAAACCTCTATATGTAGTGCATTACATATCATGACCTCTACACCCCAAATAATGCATCATACAATATTTAGAGCCATTTGAGCTTCAGGTGCACAGCATCGTACCTGCAGTATTGTTTGCGTAAAGAAACACACTGTTGTAAACTACCTAGTGTATTATCTGGGGAGCTTTTATGAGTTATTACCTAAATTAAGGCTATATTGAGACAATATTGTTATCAGTAAATATCAGTAAGTAAAGAATTACAGTGTTTATGATCGTAAGGGGAATTAAGGTGTGTGTGTGTGTGTGTGTGAGTGTACGTGTGTGTGTGATTACTTTGGTTGAAGAAGTAGGCGCACAATTTAGGTGAAGGGGCAAATCTTGCTTAGGGCCCCAGCATTGCTAGCCTAGGGCCCCCGCTGTTCTCCATGCTTGTTCTTTTGACTGTTGGGATATTAGGTGTCTGACTGTGGAACAAGCTCTTGTCAGAAGTGCTTTCACGTGTCTAGGCACAGTTGGAACGGTCAAACTGTCTTTAGGAGCAAGTTTTAGTGAAGTGTGGGGATGGGTCAGGGATGGCCTGAGCAACATTTGAGACATTCCTCAACCAATCAGTGTACTTACAAACAAGTAAAATAGTAAAAGAATGCACTCTCTAATCAAGGTCCTCATCAGGGGTGTCGCTAGACCCCTTTCACTGGGGCACATGCCCTAGTATTTATGTGCTGTGCCCCAGTAAAATCTCATTTTCAGCTTTCAACAACATCATAATTCATTTGGCAGTGCATTAATTTAGACTGAAAAGATTGACAAAAGAGTGGATGTTTTTTCTACTTCAAAGTGTTTCAACATAGTTTTAACCACATTCTGGAGCAAAATTATTTACCTATACAGGTATGCTATTTCTGCCATAAGGTTTATTGAGAATGTTCATATATCTTCATACATGAAATCATAAATCTGTACATTTTAAATCTGTACATTTTTATCTTTAGCAGTAGTTCCTTCAGTGGGAGTATGGCAGTGGCAATAATAATAATAATGGCAATAAAACAAGGGAAGCTGGTATAGCACATACAGCAGCTCATTTCATATGCAGCAGACTTTCAAAAAACATTATATGGGTAATAGAGGGCAGGAGGCCTGTAACCCAGTAGGGCTTCTTGTCTAACAATACCCATAGTCCTCACTGTGGAAATAACACACCATACCAGTCATCCTTTCCATTGTTTATGTCCAGATCAGAGCTATAGGTGAAAAATGGGTAAAGAAATCAACATCCAGAATAACAACAATCATTTAATAACTGCAGAGGAGTGTTAACCTTAGCGGCACAAACACAATGAGGACAATGAGAATTTCCCCATTCTTAATCTTTAAGGTACCACCGCATTGCCACCACCGCCATATAAACAAGTGTCGTGTCTTCGTGTGGATGTCAGTTTACATCAGAACAGCCTGAAACAGCCTCTAAACTTCAAGGCTTTCCAGAATGTGATTTTCAAAAAAATACCTCCCGATTCCTGAAGGCTTCCAAGTCACTCTGTTTTTGATCTATTTCTTATAATCACTCCGAATTGGAGGGTGAAACCGGAATCTGTCAGCTTTTTTAAGACTGTTGCACAACTCATTTATAGTTCTGATGTAAAGAAAGTTGTTCAGTGACTTTTTACCAGAGATTGATTATGGTAATGTTTTTTTGCTTTTTTTTTTTACAAAAGAAACAAAAAAATATAAAATATAGTCATTTTTCAGAGAACCAAACTAAGAATTGTTCACTGAAACCCCTGCAGTGTGGTGGAAATGACATCTATGTTGATAGGGTTTAGGCCAAAAGTCCTAATGTTTTAAGAATCATTAATATATCAAATAAAATATGAATTGTGACATTTCTTTCAATCACAGAAGCATTCTATGCATTTTATATATCAGGGGATTGTCACGATTAGGCTTTGCTCGTCCAGGCAAGAGGTGCACACGCAGACTTCCATCTTGGATTTCTTTCTTTATTTAAATTCAAAACAAAAGGAGGCACAATGGCCTGAAGTTAAAGACAAGGATAGACCTAAACGAGCACAAACTGAAGGTAGTGTGATGGTGAACAGACAACTAACACAGGGCACAAGGGTAACTTAAATACAAAAGCCAAACACAAGACAACTAGTGTCATTTATCACACAAGTGTTTTAACTTAGAAGTCCTTAACTAAACTTAGACAATGGCGGCCTCTAGTGGCCGCTGACTGGGAATGTGACAGGGATTTTTGACTGACACCACTTTGACAGGCTATCTACAGGCTTATGTGTAATGTAGGTCTTACAAAGCTGTAAAAACATTTTCTTCTTTTATAATGGGATTGCGTAATGAACTATGGAAACAGTGCTTGTTGCCACATGTTCTGCGGCCTTCTTGGAGTAAAGGAGATACACTAGGGTTTAATTTTCCCCAAGGTCCTAATTCATTTTTATTCTCTGACTTCTCTAAAACTTTTGGTTGCTGCTAGTTAGACTAAATTGAAAGTAGCATTACATCCTACTTTTCTGTTACACACATGCAACATTGCAAGTGGATGTTTCAAATAGATGTTCCTTAATGATAAACCATTGTTCAGCATGGCTGAATTCAGATTATTTACATATTTTCAGCTACATTATGTTGTTCCAATAAGGTTTCTAAAATCAGTCATAATCATTTTGATTATTGTTTGTTTCTTTGACCTCTGCTTCTGTGCAAAAGTGCAAAGAGCATAATTACGCAATATATTCCCGGCTCAGTTAAAGGCACACAACAATTACATTGCCACGCCTCTGCACACTGTTGAGTGGTTTTGTGCTGTTGTGTCCCTTTAACAGGCTCACTGTATCAGAAATATAAAGAGAGCGGAAGGTAGCAGATGATTCATAACTCACACCAGAGACTGCAGTGAATAGCTTCAAACTGAACAGCAACGAACAGCATGTGAGTGTCCTTTATTATTATTATTATTATTTTTTTTTTTTAACTGGATTTGGAAGTGGGAAGAGAATCAGTCTTGTGGATATCTTGAGGGAAGAAATGCTACAGATGGGGGAGGGGAACAGAGCCAGACCTCATGGTGGACAAACAAGTAGAGGGCATAGATAGTACTCTGGTAAAGTAAGATCGGAGAGTTCAGCAGGTTGTGTAAATTTGTAAGAGATTAGAAAGATACAGGGTGGGGGAGGTTGTGGTATGGCAAGTTATGAAGAGCTTTGAATCTTAGATGCAACATCGTAAAATAAATGCAATATGCGCAAGGAACCGGTGAGGCTCTGAAGCAATGCGTTCTATGAAAGTGGTGTTGGTCATACCACAAGCAGCAGAATTCTGAACCAACTGAAGCCTTTGCAGGAGATTGTGAGGGAGGCAGGCCAATATAGAATTACAGTAATCAGTGTGTGACGTTACCAGAGCATGTACAAGGACGGCTAGGTCCTGCTAGGTGTGAGGAAAAGAAAAATGATAAAGAAAGATAACATTCTGCTTGGCAGGACACATGCAAAAAAGCTTAATAACTATTAAATTTATTACATTAAATTTAAATTGCATTACATTTATTACATTTTAGAAAATTAAAAGAAAACCAAGTTTTAATTGTTTAAATTGTAAATCAAGTTTAAATTGTTTTTCATAACAGACAAATTTGACAGTGAGAAGAATATCCAGATAAGCAAATGATCAGAATACATTTTCAAAAATTGTGTCTATTTGTAAAAAGCAAAAAAAGTTGAAGGATCCTTAGAATGTGTGGGAAAATCGATGTACTGCTGTAATCCAATACTGTCAAGGCAAGATGTAATATCCATCACAAGTGCGTTATTTTCAATATCCATATGTATATTAAAATCACTCAACATCATAAAGTACAGAGGGAAGTTTAAAAGTTAGAGAATTCATTTTTAAAATGGACTCAAACAAAATGTATACAGGCACAGCCACAGAAGACACAGAGGATCTAAACTGTTGTGAGACCACGCCCTCTGCCAGAGGCATGAGCTTTAAAGGAGTAAATAAACCTTTGGTTCACAACCTGATTTCAACTGAAAATCATTGGGTTCCATCCAGGTTTCAGCCAAGCCCAGGAAGTCATTCTTGACATTGTCCAAAAGGTCATTAACTAAAGGACCTTTGTTGATCCGATGTTAAGTAATGCAACGGTGATGTTATTTTTGCCAGACTTGTCCACTATGAAACACAATGTACTTAAAATTTGCTTAACCCTTCCTTAATTTACTACTGAAAATACACCAAACTGGCCGAAACTATTTCCTCCGAGAGAAATAAAGTTTTCTGATTCTGATTCTGATTAATCTCTGAAACCGACCCCTTAATTTTACCTTCAAATTAAAACTGTGAAACCCCTTAATCTTAAATTTAAGGCGTTAATTCAGGAGGTTCTATTACTTAAGGGGCAAATTTGAAAAAGTAAGGGGAAAATTCTGTAGTTTTACCCCTTAATCAGCCTTAATCTGTGCACTTTCCCCTTATTTTCCATTAATTTCCCATACAGGAAATTAGTACCCCAACTAGCTAATTTAGCTAACACACTGTAGTCAGCAGCCCAGCCTGGCCTCCTAAAGTATTGCTTGGTAAAGGACCAAAGGCATCTTATCAGATTTGTGTCAGTAAATCGAGCCAAAATTATGTTTAAATTATATAATCCTGGGGCTGCCTCAAGAGTAGAAAAGTAGTTGGACATTTTTCGCATTTAGTGCCTCTAAAGTTTACAGCAAAATAAGTTAAAACAGGAAGTGGTTACGAATACGCTGGTTCATTTTTCATGACAGTTTAAAGATGTTTGGCCATAAAACATTTTGAAAAGACCATTCATGACAGGGAGGTATACGCTGAGTATTGCAGGTCAAAAATGGCCCAAACAAAACAACAATTATCAGACTATTATTATAATACACTGACATCAATACTGTAATTATAGGTTCACAGTCTTCTTAGATAGCTGTATTTGAAAGACCCCAGGTTCCTATCACCCCCACCACCATTGTCCAGAATATAGTCTGTAAGTTATACTCAGTGACTTCATTATAACAAATAAATAAATAAAATAAATTGGTGGAATCATTACAGTTCTGCACTAATTAGATCACTTTCCTTTCAAGGCATGAAAAAATGACATTCACATACAAATCATATGAGGCCCCTTGTCTTCATAACACCCTTGGCTACACTGGGGCCTGTTTGATGAAGATGCTGAAGCAGAAGCAGTATGATCTGATGCTCACAGACCCTGTGTGGGGTGCAGGTGTGCTGATAGTTCACTACCTCCAGCTACCGGTGCCAAATGTCATCTACACTGGTGACTTCCATTGCCAACCAGCAAACCTCCAGTACCTATAATATAAAAGAATACAAAAGAATCATACAGTTGTGTGATCGTTTCTGCAGTCACACCAATAATAGTAGAAGCAGGGATAGCAGTAGTAGAAGTAATTATAGTGGTGGTTGTTGTAGTAGCAATGTGATAGTAGTAGCAGGGATAGCAGTAGGCTGTAGTAATAGTATTCGTAGTGGAAGGGGTGGTACTAGTAGATTTAGTAGTAATAGCGGTGGTGTTAGCAGTAGTAGTAATAGCAGTAGTGATAGGAGTAGTAGTAGTAGTAGTAGTAGTAGTAAAAGTAGGGTAGGTACCAGTATTTTTAGTGGTGGTAATGATAGTAATAGTGGTTATAATAATATTAGTGGTGGTGTTAGCAGTAGTAGTGATAGTACTAGTGATGGCAGTAATAGTCATACTAATAGTAGCAGTGATAATATATTGGCAATAGCAGCGATAGTAAAAGTGATGGGTATAATATTAGCTGTCATATTAGTAACAGTAGTATTAGTAGTAGTGGGGATAGTACTAGTAACTTTATTGGTTTTGATGATAGTAATAGCGGTTGTTATATTAGTGGTGGAGTTAGCAGTACTAGTGATAGTAATAGTAGTAGTGATAGTAGTAGTAGTAATAGTAGTATTAGTAGTAGTAGTAGCTAAGTAGTGGAAACCCCCACAGATTCGCAGAAAGCACAAATATCCTTCGCTTTTATAATATATAATTTTTCATGCATTTTAGTGTTATATAATTATATAATTTTCTTGAGTGTTCCGCTGAGTGTTCTCTTGTTGTTGTTGTTGTTTTATTCTTCTTTAAGCCCTGTAATTTAAATTAATGTATTACTGTATTTACCCTTCTTATACCAAAGAAAACTCACTTGCATGAATTGAAGTACAGTATATATAGGGGTAACATCAGTATTTTACATTCTATCACTGCGGGACACTGGTTTACCTTTAGACTTTTTCAAGGGTAATGTATTAAGCTAAGTTTAAAATGCAATTCAAGTGTTTTGGGAATATATTTGGGGCATTTTTAGGGTTTACACAATAAAGATTGTGTAAAATGCAAATTTGCGTTTTTTGCTTTTGGAGTGTAACCCCCGCAAATTTTGGGGGTCTACTGTATCAGTAATAGTAGTAGTGATACACGTAGCTTTAGTGGTAGTAGTGATAACAGTAATAGTAATTATAAAAATGGTTGTGCTGTTAGCAATAGTGGTGATGTACATATGTATCACTACGAAACCAAACCCCTTCATTTTACCCCTTAAAACTACCTTAATTTTGACATTAATTTCCAGGAAATTAGGGAAATTTAAGGGGGAAAGTGCACAGATTAAGGCTGATTAAGGGGTAAAACTACTGAATTTTCCTCTTAATTTTTCAAATATGCCCCTTAAATAATAAAACCTCCTGAAATGATGCCTTATGTTTAAGATTAAGGGGTTTCACACTCATACCTTAAATCTAATTGTAAGGTTCAAGTAAGGTATCGGTTCACAAATTAATGGCCACTTAATTCCAATTAAGGGGTTTGGTGTATTTTCAGGGGCAAATTAAGGTAGGGTGAAGCACATTTTAAGTACATTGTGATTCATAGTGTATGTATGTATGTACGTACTCTATTGGAATATGTAAGTGAACATTCTTCTCCTTTCCTCTGTTCCTCCTTCTCACCCTAGAGGGCTCGGTGTGTGGACGGCGTGCTGCTGGCTGTGAAACGCCTCCTCCGGCTGCAGTTTGAACATTAAACCCAACACGAACACACGGACGACGTTTCCCTTATTTACCTCTCAGATCTCTCCTCCATCACCCACCACTTCTCTCAAACAGCGGGTAAGTGTTCTGTCCTCGTCTGACATTCGGTTTAAACCAAAAACATCCGGAAATCTTCCCCACACCACTAACAGCCACACGCACATAAGTATATTTCTGTGTTTTAGCCTTTAATTCACAGTCAGATCAGTAATAACGGGCTTTGTGGGAGGACTTTAAGAAACCTTTTAGTGTTCAATGGTGGAACGAAACTGTTTTGACAAAGTTTCGTTCCAACCATTGAACACTGAATGGCGTCGTTTTCTCTTTTGTTTACATGAGACGGAGCCAAAAATGATGCTGGTTTTAACCTGCGAACAGGACTTTTTAGTGTTTGTAGGTCACCTCTACACCCAGTCACTGAAAAAAGTTTACTTTCTGATCTGCAGCACATGACCTCCCTAAAAATACACGACATGGACAAAAGTATTGGGACACCCCTGTTTTCCAGGGTTTGGGCTAGGCCCGATACATCCAGTGATGGACAACGCCATGCTTCCGACTCTGTGGACCAGTTAGGGGAAGAACCATTTCTGTTCCATAAAGACATGGTTTGTTGAGTCTGGCCTGGAAGAACTTGTCTGGCCTGCACAGAGTCCTGACCTCAACCCCATCCAACACCGTTAAGATTAACTGGAGATTGGGAGCCAGGCCTTCTCGTCCAGCATCAGTCCTGACCTCATAAATGCTCTACAGAATGAATGGGCACAACATTTCTCAGAAACACGACAAAATCTTGTGGAAAACCTTCCAAGAAGAGTGTAAGCTGTTATAGCTGCAAAAGGGGGACCAACTCCATATTAAAGTCTATGTATTTGAATGCAATGCCCTTAAAGTCCCTGTTGGTGTAATTAATCAGGCATCTCAATACTTTTGTCCATATAGTGCATGTGGATCAGATCAGTCAGAAATCATGTGGTTAGAATAAACCCTCAGTCAGCTGTTTGGACGCTGCTATAGCCCCCAAGAAGTGGGATCAACTTTTTCAGATTGATCAACATGGCATTACAGTTTGAGCTGCAGCCTTTTAATGGGGATTGAGATTTTAAAAGTCAGTGTTTGTGTGGTCGTATAGTCGAGATTATTTGAGAACAATGAAGAAAAATAACCTAAAACCTTAAAAAAAGGCTGCGGTTTCTCAACAAATACCTGCAGATTCCTGAAGTTGTACAGTTTCCAGGTCGCTCATTTTCTCTGTAGAGGTTATAAGGAGCAATATTAGTATTCACGTTATGACCGGTGCATGTGACTTCAGCTTCCCTTTCAGTCAGTCTGGTGTATTTCTCCCTTTTTCATCCCCAGCAGCGACACACAGCCACGTCCTGAGCCAGACTCCCAACAACAGGTCAGAAGCCAGCAGATGATCCATACCTCACACGATAGACTGCAGTGAGGAAAGCAAGTGAGTGTACTTTGATGATAAAAGGAAAATAAGTATGAAAAATGATTCTTCTCTTTTAAAAGTTAAAATGTAGTATAACAGATGCATCTTCTTACACTACTTATACATAAAGATTTAGCACTTCATACTCCCCTCTGGTTCTCACACTCTCTTGAAACTGTTAGTCGCTATAGGTAAAAGTGTTGAAAAATATGTTGTAATGTAGGCCTAATGTTATTAGCATTAGAAGTTCACAGTTTTAGATAGCAAATAAAATAGCTGTGTTTGAAAGACCCCTGGTTCCTTTCACCTCCATTGTAAAGAAATCAAAGTTTCACTACAACGAACGATTTCACATTTAAACACTTGAAACACTTAACATCTCATTTACCTATCAATGACTGAACTAAGGCCCCACTGTGGCGCAGTGAGTAGCATTGTTGCCTCACACATCCAAGGTTGGTGGTTAAATTCCAGGTCCTGGCCCTATGGATTAAGTGGTTACAGATTTTTTTTTTTAAGTTAAAAATTGGCATAATTATTAGTAATGCATTATTCTAATGTTGTGACTTTCCTTTCAGGGCATGAAAACATGATATATTCACATAAATATTACATCAGGTCCCTTGTCTTCATAACACTCTTGGCTACATTGGGGCTTGTTTGCCATGGTGGTAAAATACTGGTGGTTCCACCTGAAGGAAGCCACTGGGTGCACATGGACATCCTTATCCAGGCACTACACAAACACGGACATACGGTGGACGTGATACGTCCAAATATGACCTGGTACATCAAGGAAAAAGCTGCCCATTACAATTCGATAACGATACCTATGACTGAATTTTTCGATAAAAATGTCATGAAGGAAGGCTTTTCATTTCTTTTTGATATGGCTAGGGGCAAAATCTCAACACTACAGTTAATCAGTGCCCAGTTTGAATTCTTTAATCTTATAAAAAAAAGCAATGAATGTAGTCTCACAAATGACAAAAATCATATTTGAAGATCAGGACTTGATGAAGATGCTGAAGGAGAAGCAGTATGATCTGATGCTCACAGACCCTGTGTGGGGTGCAGGTATTCTGATAGCTCACTACCTTCAGCTGCCTGTGGTCTATAATGTAAGGTGGACTATAAGGGGAGAGGGACATTTTGCAATCGCACCATCTCCCTTATCCTACATTCCTGTGGTCGGATCAGGGCTTACAGACAGAATGACATTCACTCAGAGAGTTAAAAATGTATTTTACTATATGGCAAAAGAAGCTGAGCACAGGTTCTTTATTAAGCCGCCATATCAGGCAGTTTGTGACAAGTATTTCGGCCCAGATGTTGACTTTTTTACACTTCTATAGTCAGCAGATATTTGGCTCATGAGAGTTGATTATGTTTTCGAATACCCTCGTCCAACCATGCCAAACGTCATCTACATTGGCGGTTTCCACTGCAAACCAGCTAAACCCCTTCCACAAGACCTGGAAGACTTTGTGCAAAGTTCAGGTGAGCATGGAGTTATCATCATGTCTATGGGAAGCTATGTTTCTGAACTGCCTAGTGACCTTGCAGAAGAAGTCGCTGCTGCTTTTGCTCAGCTCCCTCAGAAGGTGGTCTGGAGACACACAGGAGAAAGACCATCTACTCTGGGCAACAACACATTGCTAGTGGACTGGATGCCACAGAATGATCTTTTGGGACATCCCAAGACAAGAGCTTTTGTAGCACATGGAGGAAGTAATGGAGTTCAAGAAGCTTTGTACCATGGCATCCCTGTTGTTGGTTTGCCACTGTTACATGACCAGTTCGACAATCTGATTCGTCTGAGAGATAAAGGAGGTGCGAAACTGCTCTCCATTGGCACGATTGATAGAAATGTCTTTCTTGAAAATTTGCAAGATGTCATTTACAATCCAGCATATAAAGAGAACATGCAGAAGCTCTCCAACCTTCATAGAGACACACCAATAAAACCATTGGATAGTGCCCTCTTCTGGATTGAATTTGTTATGAGGCACAAAGGTGCTGCACATCTGCGATCAGAGTCCTACAGAATGCCCTGGTACACGTACCACAGTGTGGATGTAATAGCTTTCTTACTGTTTGCTGCATGTCTTGTGTTTGGGATGATTTTTGCCATCATGAGATGCGTGTTTAGAATGTTCTGTAGAAAGAAGCCAAAAGTAGATTAAACACCTAGATGTTATTCCTTCTCTGGAACTACTGTAAATATCACAAAATCAAACCTTGTTCCACTCCACCAATACCGCCCACTCTACCCCACCTTAAGTGTATAAGTGTTTAGACTAAGAAAGCAGAGGGAGTGATGATTTATCAGTGAAAAATCCTCAACTGTACAAATTTTTGAATCATGTTACTGAGGTTAAAACATTTGTTAAAACATTCACTTTTTGTTGTTGTATATATCAAATATTTATACAGGGGCCTTCAAGCTATGACAGATCCATTCCTTCGATAGTGATGTAACCTGAATTTTGGTGTTAGTCGAAACACTTATCTATCTACAGTGGATTTAAAAAGTCTACACACCCCTGTGAAAATGTCAGGTTTCTGTGGTGTAAAAAATGAGACAAAGATAAATAATGTCAGA
>JBBIGA010070095.1:0-12063 GCA_037576975.1 Alestes dentex
CAAGTTCTTCCACACTGAACTCCTCCAGCCACGTCTTTATGGAGCTGCTTTGTGCACTGGGACACAGTCATGCTGGATGTCTTGGTATGCCCTTCTGTGAAAATAAGTACACACCTAAATTCAAAAATAAAGAGGTGTTTCCCTCTTTATTCTTTTGTCCACATTGTGTATTACTATGTTAAATGATGTTTCTAGGATTATCGTTATACTCAGGAGCAGGTTCCTAGTTAGCAGTTCAAGCTGCAGCTTAGAAATGAGCAGAGAACCGCAAATAAAGCTCAGACCCTTTTAGCAAAAACCAAATGTTCTTTTTATATGAGCAACTGGAATCCTCGCCAAAGTTCAGCAGCGCACCCGTGTACTCGTGTGATGAATAAAGTCATGGGCTGACTTTATTCCAACAACTCATAACTCAGAAGACCGCCCCAATCTTCAGAGAAAACTCTTTACTCTCCTTTTGTTTTTATTTCCAGTTAAAATCATTATGTATTGTTCACTTTTCTATCAGGAAAAAAACCCCAAAACATTTTGAAGACAATCACAGAGACATATCACACCATTACATATGTTTCGGTATTTAGTTTTCATACTTTATTGTGGCTTTTGTTTTTCTGCACAGATTTTGTTTCAGTCTCCTCATAAACGTCCTTACAGTTCAGCCTTGTTGATGCATTTTCTGTTTCTTAGTCATTTTAATGCCAGTTTTGCACTCATCAGTCTGTACAGCCTTCCTACACATCTCAGTTTCAGGGGTAGCGCAGACTTTCCTCTTTTTTGTCTGTTTCCTTTTCTTACTAAGTTCTCACTATGGTTGCCAGAGCCACAAGGGGAGGGGGTGTGATTTACCACTTTTCAACATATGCCACTTTTGATCTACCACTTTTTAAAGTCTTTAAAGTGCAGACAGGAGTAATAAAGGCTTGTGAAGAGAAAACATGTAATATGTTTTCCTTAATTAGTATTTTTTTTATGGAGGGTGTACTGCCACCTGCTGGTGACACGCGTGTGGTGCTCAAAATACAGCCACTAGGCAAAATCGTGTGAATTATTTTCAAGTTTGAATATATATAATTCATATATATGTTCATGACGGACACACTAGTGCACTATTACTGAAATGGGGAGCAATTCGGAGCACAGAAAGTTGGTGTTACTTGAATTTGTTTAGCATTTTTAGCTAGGACGTAAGTAGGCTCTTATGTGTCTGTGTGCCAAAAACATTATGGGTTACCTCATAAACTACAATTACAACTACAACTCTGTGTTTTAAGAGGAAAACATAACAGACTGATGAGAGGGCCGCCCATAGGGAACTATATATATATATATATGTTTGTGTGTATAGAGAGAGAGAGAGGGAGAGATATGTTATATAACATGTATAAATGTTAAAGTTAACATGTATAATTTGTTAAAACACTTTAAACAAATAAGGAGCTTTTTAACACCAGTGTTCCCTTTAACACAGTTACAGTTCAAATATTTCTGTAAATCTCTACTTAAACATCAATATAATCAAATCAAATATAAAACCAAAGCTATTTGCCACTGCAGGGCATTCACGTTTTATCTAGTTTATTATAGGAAAAAAAAAACTGCATTAACGTGCCCAGCCCTAATATATATATATTATTACAACTATAGTCAAAGCTGTAATGAAAACTGATTCTTCTGTGCTTATTTTGTTAGAAGTGTTTGGACAGAAGTAGTCGTGACCTGCAAAGAAGTCTAATGGTCTCAGCCCTGGTCCAGGTGGCCTCCAGCTTTTCACACTGAGGAGTTTTCACTGCTCCACCACACCTGATCCACTAATCAGCTCGTTATCAAGCTTCTTCTGAGCTGAAGTGGTTTCCTAAAGAAGCAAAAGAACTTAAATGTGCAGGGCAGCGTGGCCTCCAGGTCCAAGGCTGGGAAATACTGGAATATCTGAATATTCTCAGTCTTACTCCTGGAGCACTGCTGCCCTCCAGACTGTGGGGTTTCTTCTCTAACATGGTTTCCTGGTCCTGGTCCTGGATGCCTTACTTATTTACGTAACAAGTGAAAACACTTCTAACAAACCCATTTCCCCTCAGTAGCTTGTTAACTAGTTTTACGTTAGAAGCAGGTCTGCTGTAACACCAGGTGATCATCAGACCTCCTCCTGGAGATCCACCTTCTAGCACACAAATGAATCTGATCCAGCCAGTCAGGGTCTTCAGAAGAACATCATGATCTGGGACTGGTGCATCAGGTGCTCCACTGGAACGCTGAGCTCCCAAGACTGATCTAAAACAGTTCAGGGTTCAAGGTTACTTTGTTATCGGCAGGTGTGAACATGTACATAGTTTCATGAGGTATTTGTCCATGGACCACGGTGCAACATATATCAACATTCAGACAGTGTTTTCCAGTTCCTGAGGCACACTGCCCTGCAAATCTGAGCATTTTCTCTGCTTCCAACACGTCTGATCCGAATAATCAGCTGGTTATCAAGCCCTGACTGTGCTGAAGTGGGTTTGGTGAAGAAGGGAAGGCACTCATAGGACCAGGTTTGGCAACAAAAAAAAAAAGTCCCACATTATTGGAGCGACTCAGTAGAACTATTTCACTTTCTGACCAAACAGGCCTGTGAATGTGATGAGTGTGAAGAACTGTTGGTTTTTAAAGGCCATTGTGTAACATAAAGATCATTTACCATGTCCTTTTTATTATACAGAGGTTCTTCACATTTAACTAACTCATCTCATTTACATTCTCTAAAAAAACAATTGACTGAAAGGTTCTTTGGGGAAGCCAGGAAAGTTCTATGGCTTCAACACACTTGATCCAACTGATCTGCTGGTCATCAAGTCCTTTCTGTGTTGAAGTGGGTCTGGTAAAGAAGGGAAGGCACTAAAAGGACCAGGATTGGGGGGGAAAGTACTGCAGTGTGTTATTGGAGCAACTCACTAGAACTCAGTTCCTGAACAAACAGGCTTCTAAATGAGATGTGAGGGTGAAGAACCTCTTCAAGGTTTAAGGAAGCTTCACATAACAGGTCATTTACTAGGTTGAGGTTTATTCACAGACACTTTATTGAGGTTCTTCAAACTTTACTGACGCATCTTGTTTACAAAAGTGGTTCTCTAAAGAACAGTCGACTGAAAGGTTCTTTGGGGAAAACAGAAAAGTTCTGTGACTTCAAGCAAAGATCCCTTTCTATGAGTTTATACAACATAAAATGAATTGGTAAAAAGGCAAATGTTCCATTCTTATATGTGCTGATTTCCTTGTCTGAAATGAATGAAATATGTTCCACAAAAAGACAAGTGGTGCTTAACCATAATTTCTACACTCATGAAACTGGAACAGTGTGTGTGTGTGTGTGTGTGTACTTGAGAGATTTTGTGGCAAATCAACATTACTTTTGATTCAAACACATAATGCTGTCAGAGAAACAGGTTTACGATACAAATGGGAGTCAGAACCTCACTGATGATCCACCTGCTGAAACCAAGCTGCTGCTGGAAACATTCTAATGAAAGTTACACCATAATCTTTACCTCATCCACCACTGATCTTATCCAGAGCTCATAAAGTCCTTGTTCTGTTCAGTCCGTCCAAGTTCTGTCAACAAGAAGCCGAAGTACTCGCCAAAGCTCCGAACTTCAAAGAAGCGGCGCTTACAAACCTGATAATTGCAGATGGTTCAAATCAACAGTCCATTAAAGTGAAAGTGTCACTTTCATTTGTATTTTGTGATTCTGGAGGAAATTGCTAGTGAAAGTGAATGTGAACGTGAACGATTTCCTCCAGAATCAAAAAATGATTCTTCTGATTTAGTTACTTTGCTAATGTTCCTCCTACGGATAAGTTCCCCTCCCTTGCCGTGGTATCAGTGTTTGTGGAGAACGCTGCTCAGGATTTGAGCCCATGACTTCCTGATCTTGGAGGCATTGCTCTTACCATTGAGCCACAGGATCCCACAGCTCACCTGCCTTTTTTTTGGGGAATTTGACTTTCAGATCAGGTCTGATGGTCAAGACATAAAGCTAAAGGCTCTGAATAGAACCCACACCCTCCTGGTCTTGGAGGCCGTGCTCTTACCACTGAGCCACAGGATCTCACAGTGAACAAGCCAATTTTTTTTTGGACATTTCACTTTCAGATGAAATGTGACATGTAAGATATAAAGCAGACGACTCAGATTTGAGCCCACGACCTGCGAGAGCTGAGCCCACAGTTTAAACCAGCGCACTACAGAGCCAGGGCAGACGCTCCACTTATTTTTGGACATTTGACTTTCAGATGAAATGTGACATACGAGACATTAGAAGTAAGATACTGATTAGATCTGACAACCCTCAAATCTTGAGACCACAGCTAAAGCCAGTGAGCTACTGGGCTTGACAAGCTGTCTAATGTATTTAAGATAGATGACTTTCAGATGAAGTGAGACGCACAAGACATAAAGTTAAAGACTCAGGTTTGATCCCACAACCCTCTGTTTTTGAGACCGTAGCTTGAACTGTGAGCCACAGAGCTAGGTCAGAGGTTCGGCTCATTTTTTAGATATTTGACTTTCAGAGTAAGTGTGACATGCATAACTTAAAACTAAAGACTTGGGTTTGATCCCATGACCTCATGTTTCTGAAGTCACAGCATAAACAAGTGAGCTACACGACTTAACATGCAACACTGCTTTTTTTTTTATATATGTGTCTTTCAGATTCCTAAATCATCTAAGCCTGAAGACTGTTGAAACGAACAAATATAGAGACATTAAAGTGAGCCAATGGCCCAATGATAACCTTCCCTTAAGGCAGGAGGACTGCAAGCCCATGACCTTCTGGCTCTCATAGACAATCTATGGTTCCATCTTAGCCCAAATCCAGGGGTGCCAAACCTGTGAGTCCCTGGAGGACCACATTACTGCAGACGTCGGCATTTTCTCTCCTTTAACCATCTGAGTTCAGCTCACAGAGGCTTCACCGCCTCACTGATGAGTTTAATCAGGTTAATGAGGTTCAAATTTACATGGACAAACTAATATTACTGATAAAATCCATAAATCCGTTACATCTCAGTTAAAAGAGTCTTTGGAATATTACATCAATGATGTGTAGCTATGACGTTTACATACAAAGGTAAAAAAAACAGTTGCTGACATTAAATTAAGTATTCAGAACGCTGTTAGTTTAATGTGAGCGACTGAAATTTAAGTTCAACCGAACCCCACACACTGTTACTGAGGGGCGCCCGGGGAGCAGTGTGTGGGGATGGATCCTTCTTCAAGGGTTCCTCATCAGTCTTGAGATGCGAACCCCCATCCTTCTGACACACACACACACCTACTGTATAAATGTGGATTGTACTAGTTTGACCAGCCCATTCTTATGGATGCTTGGTTGGATTGAGATCTGGAAGACTTGTAATTCTTTGTGATTCCTGCTTCTTCCTTGGATTCCACTGATACCGCCTCCTCATCTGGCCCCACCCACACATCATGCGTCCTTCATAATCTTCCACTTTTTTAATTAACCACAACACTATCTTTTAGCCTCAGCTCTCATCCCAACCTCGCCTTCTCTTGATCTGCGGGGTTTTTTTTTCTGATATAAATTCCACAGAGAATATGTTTGGGAATAAAGGACAAGAGATTTAGAAGCTAATTAGTCCTATATCTACTAGAAAAATCCCCCAAGAAGCACACATTTCTTATATGTATGTATAGATCAGGTTCACTGATGTATAATAAAATACTTTTACTATTCAATCATAAAATATAAAAATAAAAAGAAACAAAAAATCAATAACCAGACCAAGCCTGGTCGCAAACAAACAAATAAATAAATAAATAACCCACTCACCCGGAAGATAACATGCTCGGAACATGCCCATGGTTTTTTGGTCAACTGTTTTTTTTAAACTAACGTGTCTACATTTGTTTACTGTAGCCATATACATTCATTTAAATTTGGACCATGTGGTCAGTAACACCAAATAAGTCATTTTAATTTGCTATGGACATTTTTTCACATTTTACTCACCATACATTTTACCGTCTGCTAAAAAAAACATGCTAAGAAGTGTAATAATAATAATAATAATAATAATAATAATAATAATAATAATAATAATAATTATTATTATTATTATTATTATTATTTTTATTATTATTATTATTATGCCTTAATCTCCTGTCCTCAGCTGTTTGTGGGTGATGCTGCTCTGGACACTGTGCTCACTGTGCTCAAAGGTGGTTGATAGACCATTCAGCTGGTGGCCTAGTGGTTAGGGTGTTCGTGATCAAAAGGTCCTGGGTTTGAATCCCAAGACTGATAGTGGCACCACTGAGATAACCTTGAGTAAGGTCCCCACACGCTGCTTCACTTGGTGAATGGGTTAAACACAAAGGAAGAATTTCACACTGTATGACAGAATGGCCACTTCACGAGTGATCTGACCCATAATCTATTACTTTATCCCAGTCAGTCCAGTGCTGCTGCCTGTTCGTGATCCAGTACCTTTTTAACAGATCTCAATGGTCTTGCCCTTTCTGTCTTTGCAAGATGGTCGTTAGATACGTCCCCGCTGCATCACTTAGGTCATCAAACAGCAATAGCGCTGCGTGCAAGAAACCCACAGACTGCATAAAAAAACACACACACACTGTTATACTAGGCATACGATGATGAATGTGCTACTACTGGTGGTGAACTATTTTTATATACTATAGCATAGTAGTACGTGGTTTAGGACACAGCCGTAATTTCAGCCTGTTTCTGCCCACACTCCGAAGTGTCTGATGTCTAAACTAAGCAGGCCACAACCAGCAGTTCTATTTTAAGTGCTGAGTCTTTTTGAGGCTGCTGCCTCTGAGCCTTTCGGCGCAAAACAAAAAAAAACAAAAACAAAACGTATTCAGTAGTTTTATTAAAAGCTTATAGTGGAGGTGCAGCATTACAGTCAGAAACAACAACCATGTCTGACGCTACTTTTTCTTTATGACTATTTTATCAGGAGTGTCCCTAAAATGTTACCAGTAATAACAAACAACACAGGCATACTAGTTTATTTATGATGATTAAAACATAGAGATAGAAGGTTATGTTTATAACTGTAGTGAGTTTGAGATTTCTCAATAAGGTAAGATTACTAGTTTTATACTGGACGAGATGCCTGGTGGTTTTGCTCAGTTTTTGGTTTTTGCAGTGTTTCAATGTGTCTCTGCATCTTGTGCTTGATGTTACTTCAGATGTTAATGAGTCTGCAGAGTATAAAATCTGTTTGGAGTCCTTTCTCTGGATAGTGACGAAGCAAAAAAAATTAAACAAATGAATTGCCTGAAACTGTTGTGCATTATATATAAAATGCATTCATTATTATTTGAACATTAGTGCAGTGTCTTCTTTTGATGAATTAATGATTCACCTGACTTTCTAGCTGAGGGTTTGGGACTGTATGCTTGTTTTATTTGCTGCACCTTTCTGGGTATTACGTCCTGTCTGCTGGATTTCTGTCAAATGAGCAAATAAAAGTTGCCGGACTGCGCCTTAAAGATGGCCCAAGGGTGTAAAGTTTAATTCAACATGATTTAACATTCAACAAAAGGTCTCCCTCCCCTGAAACTCTCAATATTTACAACAGTGCTATGTAAACTTTCAGTACGCTACTTAAAATACAAATCAAGCAATTTGTGTTTTGAACACTAGGTGGCATCATTGTAAAAAAAAAACCACACAACTGATCTAACGGAAAGAAAATGCGTTGGTCTGTTTTTGATGCTGAATAAAAAAAAAACATCCTTGCTTTTATATCTGTAGGCTTGTATAATTGCAAACACACACTTTTTTAATCCAGGGGTTCTATGGCATCAACAGATGTCAAAGTCCTTCCGGTGGTCCACGGAGAAACGTCTCATCACACGATTTATGTGTTCACAGCTGCTAATGACAATAAAGTCCCCTTGAACCTTGATTAGTGAGGAGGTGGTGGCAAATTAAACAGCTTTTCAGATGAAGGTGGCAAGCCACAGGCCACTATACAGCAGTACATTAGAGGCACCTACCTCAAATTACACCACAGGACATTTTTTTCAGAATAATATACCATACAGGGGCACTTTGTGATTCTTATTTCTTTACAGCCAAACTTGTAGCTGGTTATAAACACATGGAAACACACCAGCACGTTTCCAGTACTTTCAGTTAATCACAACATTAGTAACGCTGTTTGCTCTTTAATAGGCCAAACTGGTAGCATACAAGCTTCAATGAAACATTCGTTGCTTTTTAAAATAATCAGCTTCACTGTTGGGCCTAAACACAAGCCTGTGTAGCCTTAAGCGTGCTCCCTAATGTGCAAATTTCTCCCAGAGGCAGTATTTTCCAGCCCTGGCCCTGGTTTTCTCTGCTTTAACACACACACACTGTAATTGAGGGGCTACTAATGAGCCAATTAGTTGGATCAGGTGTGACGGGAGCGGTGAAAACACACAAATGTGTGAGGCAGTGTGCACCCAAGGCCGGGGTTAGGAAACACTGGCCTGAAGCAGGTTCACGTGTCCTTGTGCAGTTTGTGATTAATTCATCACGTCATCACCTGTCAGTGCTTTATATGTGAAATGTGTAAACACATTAATGTCACAGCATCCTCTGACTGTAGGTCAGAGAGACCTGTCCGCGGTCTCTGCTTTAAACTCAACCCCACAGCAATGACACACACACACACAGTCATTTCACGTGTGTGTATACCAGAGAGAGAGAAACACTGGAGCAGCATAAGAGTCAGACTCATCAAAAACAATTCAAGGACAGCGTTTCCCAATGCTGGTCCTAGAGTTCTCCTACCCTAGACATTTTAGAGTCTAAGGAAGGTCTTTATCCACCATAGTTTGGTAAGTTCCACTACTCAAACACACCTAAACCAGACCAGATGTGCTGGAGCAGGAAAATGACCACACTGTCCTGGACACTGGCGCTCCAGGTCTGGAGCTGTACACTGTTTTTAAAGATCCCCTTGCTCCCAACACACTAAAATACAACTCTTCAGCTCTTTAACAACCCCTTACTGAGCTGAAGCAGGGGTGTTAACACAGGGCAGAGCACTAAAATAAGCAGGTTGGGGTTGTGGCCACGAATAAGCCTGGACCTGAGTGATCACAATCAAATGGGCAAAAAAATTCATTAATCTGCATGTTTAAGATAGTGGCTGCGATCCAAACCAGGATCATGGTGCAACACAAAGAACAAAAACAGAAACACCACAAGTGCAGACAGGCCAAATGAGAATGCAAGAAAAGCTCAAGAGCAAAAAAACAACAGCGCAAGATCACATTCAGTGCAGTCCACAGCTACAGCCTTAGCTTGAATGAATGCAGTCTTTATGGCAGATACTGTTTTCATGGAGGTGACTGGAGTGTGAGCTGTTTGTTTAAGGCAGAAACGATCAGTGTGTGTATTCATTTTGTCAGCAGATGGAGAGGTTTAGGTGAGGGTGTGTTGGTTGTGTGTGTGTGTGTGTGTGGGGGGGTGTTCAATTTGTACTTCAGTTCTGGCTGAGGAGTCTGATGGCTATTACTCATTCTGGCAGTGGAGGCCCGTATGTTACGGAGCGTTCTGCCAGACGGGAGGTGGGGGAAGAGAGTGTGTGCGGGGTGTGTGGGGACATCCACAATGCTGCTGTAAATGTCCATGACAGAGAGGAGAGACCCCGATTATCTCAGCTGTCCTCACTGTCCTCTATAGGGTCTTGCAGTCAAAAATGGAACAATTCCCATACCAAGCTGTGATGCAGCTACAGAGAATGCTCTCTACAGTCTCTCTGTGGAATGTGACACGACTGATGGGTTTGGGGTGGGGGGTGCACTCTCTTCAGAGATGCTGCTGGGTCTTCTTGGCAATGGTGTTTAGGGTCCACATGAGGTTGTCCACGTGAACACTATGTACGTTGGTGCTCTGGACTCTCCACTGAGAAGCCATTGATGCTCAGTGTGAGAGTGATCACTCCGCGTCCTCCTGAAGTCAGTAACCATCTCTTTTGTTTCATCCACATTCAGAGGTTGTTGGTTCTGAACCAGCCTGTTCTCAGTAAACCGCCTCGTCGGTCCTGCTGAACAAACCCACCAGTCGTGTCATCAGTCGGCTGAGCACACAGGGGGGCCCTGGGGGGCACTACGCTCAGGATGGGGGTGCTGGGGATATGGCTCCTGACACTCATTGACTCAGGTCTCCCAGTCAGGAAGGCCAGGATCCAATTACTGAGAGAGGCGTTCAGGCCCAGCAGTCTCAGCTTCCCAGTCAGACGCTGAGGGCCGATGGTGTTGAATACTGAACTGAACAGCATGTTTCTGTCCAGGTGTGGGAGGGCGTGTCGTGTTGCATCATCCGTAGAGCAGCTGGGACAACATGCAAAATGCAGGGGGTCTAGTGAGGGGGGGCAGCTGCGAGTTTATGTGCTTCATGATGAGTTTCTCAAATCATTTTGATGACTGTGTGAGGGTGTCGGGATGATAGTCATTGAGGCAGGACACGCAACTTTTTTGTCAGGGGGGTGACGGTGGTGGCCACATTGGAACGAGGGTGGTGCTGTCTGCTCTGATGGCCCTGGACAGACATCCACAGCTTCTGACTGGGGCGCGTGGTAGTGGTCTTGGAGAAAGTAACGTCATCAGTGCAGCTGCTGATGTAGTGAGTCACAGATGTCACGTACTCCTCCAGGCTGGTGGAGCTGCTGTCGGCTGCAGCCTCCCAGAACGTGGCCCAGCCAGCAGGTTTTCTTCTGCTTTCAAACGGGCTGGACATATCTCATCATGCCTCATTCAGCGGTTTGTATGCTGGGATCAACACGATGGACACGTGTTCCGAGTCGCAGAGAGGGGGATGTTTGTCTGCTCTGAACAGACTGGCGCTAAACATTTTGGAGCTAAATTAACTGAACTGAACCATATTGAGCCCTTATACTATCTAAAAATAAAGAACATTTCTCTTTAATCCTTGTGTTCCGTTTGCATCTTAGTAATGAATGTACTGTTCAAAGGTCATACTGACCCATGTTATCTACCCAAGCTCATATACTGCTTTTTACAATCTCTGTTAATGAAATATGAATAAATATGATTAATAGTTGCGCTTAAACCACATTTAGACCCCTCTTGCTCTACATGGTCTCAGCAGCTCCTGGCCCCTCTGAGCACAGGCTTTCTTTCCGGACATTGCTTGGAGGTTTTCTGTACTATTCTGTATCGCGTAATGTACAAATGGAAAGTGTGCAGAGTGGTAAATGTGAACATTTGTATGTGTGTGCGCGTATGTGCATCTAAGTGTTGAAATTTAACGTTTTTGTAATCTGTTATTCCAAGACCAAAAATCTCGAACTTCTGGAACATAAATGTGTACAACACTAAAAACGAACCACCAGACACCTTCCTCCCTCTTAACTGTAACAAACTGTACTGCTGTGTCTGCTTGCCACAAGCACAGTTTCTGGCTCAGTGAAGATGACAGAACTGAGATGTACAAACAAAGAAAAGCAGCCCAGCAAACCTAGGAAGCTAAACCCAGTCATCCTAAATGTCATACTCCAAGATGGTGAGGAGAGAAGTCACAGCAGCCTCTCTGAGTCCAGCTCTTTGGTGGACAAGTGTGTTTTAATTCGACTTCACACCAAACCTCTGCTAAGTTGTGTACCCGAACAGCTGGTAAACGTGTCTATGATCGCCAAACCCTGCTTCAGCTTAACATACAAGCAATAAAGTTACCTCGAGAATGGACCGCTCTCTTTGACCGCGGCTTGCTACGGGAACCAGGCCCTGAGACCATGACAATGCCTGATGGGATGAAAGTCAATAGGACTAAGACAGAATACCTGAGACGGAGGACAGTGGAATGGTGAGGATGCAGGGACTGGAGCTGGTGAAGGTGGAGGAGTTCAAATACTTGGGGTCAACAGTCCAGAGTAATGGGAAGAGAGAAAGAGAGGTGGAGAAGAGATTGGGGGCAGGTGGAATGGGTGGAGAAGAGAGTGAGGTGAGACTCTGAGTGTGTTGGGAGGAGGATGCTGAGGAGAGACTGAGTGTGTTGGGAGGAGGATGCTGAGGAG
>JBBIGA010070116.1:0-12062 GCA_037576975.1 Alestes dentex
ACAGGCCTCTCTCATCTTTTTAAGTGGGAGAACTTGCACAGTTGGTGGCTGACTAAATACTTTTTTGCCCCACTGTACGTCCAAAAAGTAATCCATTACAAAATACTCATGATTTTTCTGTATAATACTTGTAATTTCCTGGAAGTTATATTATTGTACCTAACTTATAACCTTATTCCTGGAAAATGTGTATAATATATTGCTTTAAGTATATAATTTATTAAGTTATAACATTACAACTTAATCAATTGCAAAATACCAGTAAAAAAAAAAAAACGTAGTCATTTTAGTACTTTACATGCTTCATGAAAATGTGAATAAGCAAATATGATCATGAATTGTCTATCTGAAAACATAGAAACTTGCCCATTGATAATGCTGCCTCAAATTCAGAGTCAAGCTAATGTACATGAGCTTGAGGCTCCTTTTTTGGCATGAATCTTTAGCCATTAGTTTGACATCCATTAGCATGATTAGATGCTTTGACAGGTGCACACAAATGTATGAGGACAAGCATGAATAATATACACTCATCACCAACTACTTTTTTTTTTTGAACACCATTCTATTGCCATCATTCTAGGGAAGGACTAGTAATGATGCTTCACCCAAAACTGTTTCTCATTGGTTCTTCTATTTTGCATGGTTCTCCTGTCCAAGCTTGTGTGGAATTTTGGAACAGTTTCTATATGAAAACGTCTGTATAGTCCATGTTAATTCAGGTTTTTTTTGAAAGGTTGGTCAGGAGCCAAGCACTGATTATTTTAAAGCTATAATTTTGCCAATAGACTTCATAGAATGTTAGAAACTGTGACGTTACATCACTCTGTGAGCTGAATGCCAGAGCTGTAGCGCAGAGGAGAAATCAGCTGCTAAACACACAGCATCAGCAGATACAAGCCCAGTGACTGGAATGAGTCCTGGAATGAGACTGGAATGAGAACTTTCCTTTGTTAAAAAAAAAAAAAAAGAGAGAGAGACCAACTTTTCAGGCGTGCACATGTCAGTGAAATATTTGTCGCTCCATTCTCAACTTTAAAGGTTAACGCCCCTTCATTTCCAAAATCCACACCGTGTTTAATGTGAAGTATTTAATGTGAAAACAGAGAGGCTCAGTGTGGATTTTGTGTGAGAAGCCCTGTTCTGGAGAAACACAGCAAGTCAGAACTGTGAATGGAATTGTGTTCCCTCAAAGAAAATTCAAAAGTTAAAGTTGGAGGTGCCAAAATGTAACTGCTGCACCATCAGTAACCACATAGCAGAAAATAATAGCAGCTGCCTTGTAACAACCACTGTTACCATAGCAACCACACAATCACGTTTTGCATTTTCTCACTGAAATGCGATCTAGTCATACTTCTTCATTTTCATTTAATTTTTTTTTATGATGATGATGATGATGATGATGATGATGATGATTATTATTATTATTATTATTCCATCCATTTTGGAGCCACTTCTCCTCTTAGAGATTTGAAATATGAGCATGGCTCCAATGTCAAAACGTCAGTTGACCCCCGAAATTCGCAGGGTATATGTTCCAAGAGCACCCGCGAATTGAGAAAAAGCATGAATTTGTGATGTGGTAAAAGATGCCTATAAATGCCTCATTTTAGAGTCTAAACCCTAAATATGCCCCAAATATGCACGCAAAACACTTTTATTTCATTTTAAACTCAGCTTAATACATTACCCTAAAAACAAATGTAAAGGTAAACCCGTGTCTGGACTGTACAGTTTACACTGAACTCCCGCAGTGCTAGAATGTAAAATACAGATGTTACACCTCTATAGACTGTACTGTAATTCATGCAAGCGTGTTTTCTTTGGTACATGCTCTTGTTTTCTTCTGTAATGACAACAGTTATGCCTTGCACTTAAAAAATAAGATATATTCAGGCCTTGACCCACAATCCAGAGACGCTACTAAATGTTAGCAAAGGTTAACTGTGTGAGAGACTGCCACAGCAAATCAAACCATCAATCTTGGAAGAAAATGAGACAAAATAAAATGTTCAATCTATATTTTCACCTGTCTATACCACAAACTAACAATTCTAACAAACTAGCAGTAATCCTAATTTGTGCTCATTTGTCTATAGGATGTGCTATGGGTTTTTTTTTTTTTGTAAGACTGTGGTAAGTACCAAACTAGTGATTCAGTTTCTCACACTGACCTTAGCATTACCCTACTTGAACACAAGACATCTGCATGTTCAGATACAATCTCTCTCTTCTTTGTATGTGTGATGAGACCCACACCTGCATTTCATGAAAACTATTGTTATCAGAACTCAGTTTCGGACAGAGTGAAGTTATAGAGACAGAGTAAAACTATTTTTTTCCCGCTGGGGTTGGGGGGGTGTTGTGTTTTACACACTCTAATCCTAATTTTACAAACAACACACATGATTTCTTCCTGCATTAAATAAATACAGAATAAGCATCCCAGTGTGGAAGAATAATATCTATCCTCCAGAAACTGACACAAGCTAGTTCTTCTTTCTGGGTACTTTTTGGCTTGGGCCATATAAAAGCTCATAAAATCAAAAAGGCCAGACATTCACTGATCAGACTGTCTGCATTTCAGCCCGAGTATGTTAGTGAACACATCTACTTAAACTGTACAGCAACAGGCCAATCATATCACTGTATGTAAAATTCACAATGCTCCACCCCACCCCTTTCCTTGGACTCACCAGAGTTTGCAGCTGAGATGTATTTATAGTAGTGGAGAGGAAGGTCCTCTTTAAGCCTGTCTGAATATGACTGGATTTTTATATCTAACTTTTCTAATGACCCAATGTGAGTATACACCTTTACCAATTCTATACATAGTTGATCTTAGGGAGATGTAGATCTTATGTTCTCTTGGTGGCATTTCATATATAACTGCATTTGTAAACCCTGTCATTTTAAGGTGGATGTGGTCTTGGAGGCTTTATCTCACAGCTAGAATCAACAGTGAGGGTACAGCCTGGGCTCTCCACCAGTCTCAACTGCCACGTTCAGCTGAGTGGGCAGTTTGTAATATTCTGGATGAAAATTCCTCTTGACAAAGCTCCAGTATGTATAGCTACAGCGAAATCATTAGAGAAGAACGTGGCAATGTGTAAAGAAGTTGAAAAGCTCTCCAGAATCAATGTCACATGGAACCAAAAGACCTTCAACTTGTTATTTTCATCAGTGGAACAAACAGATATTGCAACATACATTTGTGGAGCATACAATTATGGACAGTATTTTTTTGGAAACGGGAGTACGTTGATATTTGAGGAACATGATTATGGTGAGTATGAAACTTTAACTTTTCAAACTTTAAACATTATGACTTTACTATTCCTTTATAAATCATTATGAAGACTGAATCTAAAGCTAATGATCTATATATTAATTTCATGTTCATGCTTTTTTATTAAAATCATTTAACCCTAATACAAGTGTTAAATATGTTTACTTTTTTAAACAAAAGTATCATTAAATGCCTCCCACCTTTTTCAGTAGCTCACAAAGTAACATCAAACACTGCAAATAATGCAAATCTTACCATTATGTTAAGTATAGAGTAAATGTATTCAACACTGTACATTTGCATCTAGTCTGATATAGCCAGTTCTTAACTGAGGTGCCAATGGGTAAAAATTAATAAAATTATGAGCTTTTTAGTGTGGTGGCAGGAATTTTACCGTGCTCCACTTGAATTCAAGACTCAAGATCAGAGAGAGGTAAAAAAAAAAATCAAACAATGTTTATTGCATTGCCAGCAATGGAGCGATCCGTACTCAGAGCACCCAGTTTGGTGGTCTGACAGGGATGGCCTATTTCTGATCCTGCAACGTGCACACAAACTGAGGCAGAGAGACAAATTGTACGGACAGTATTCGACCCCGGACGCATTGTCACCTCTTTATCATATCATATCATATAATCATCTAATTATACACAAGATTGGAAAAACCCTAACACCCTGGTTAACTAAACAGTCCTACCGTTACATTTAGATTATTAGTCAGATGAAGCCAAAGGGGTTTTGATATGTCAAACATGCTTTTTCAGTTTTCTCCAATGTGTCAGTGAAGTAAAAAACTCACTCATCCATTTTTGTTTTCATAATTTAAATCAAAACCAAGTTCAAAAGTATTTATGTTCATACAGTTCTAAAACTTTTTTTGTATTTGGTTGTAAAAGGTTGTAAAAATGATTTTATTCATTGTAAATATTCCATACTTCTCCATTACAGTGGTTTCCACAAAAACACCAGACAATAACAATGATGAGAAATATGGTATGTATGATTAGCTCAATAAAAACGTTTGGTTCTAATGTCCTTTCAGGACCATTCAGTTATCATGATAATAATACAGTACAGTTAACTGAAATTAAATAGTTATGCTTTTTTATTAAATTAAGTTTAATAAATTTAGTAAAAATATGACCTTAATTGTAATCACAGGGAAAAATCACGTCTTTGAATACCTAGTGCCAGTCTTAGCAGCAACCAATGCGGCATCGATTTTTCTCATCATTTTACTCTACTACTACCATTTAAGGAAGATTAAATCAGGTAAGAATGACACCTGTCGCATCAACATCACATCATGTTTATAGCGGACATTAAATAAATTTAATGTCGATATATTGATTTGTTGCAGCGTGTTCACAGTGTTGAAAACCATGCATTGATTTTTTTTTATTATTAAAAAACATTTCATCCCACTGCATTTTGTATAGTGTGTTATGTATTTGTGCATATTTTTGCAGGTATAACAAGTCAAGTGAGCGGAGAGAGTGACAAAGTAGGTGTTAGTAAAATGTGGTTTAATGAAACAAATAACTATACAACATGTTTAAAATCTTAAAGCAATGAAAGAGATGACATTAAGCTGTTAATCCTAAACAGGCTGTCCTAGTGGTAACTGCAAAATTCAGAGAAACACCCTGAACAGATCGCTAGTCTATTACAGGGCAAACAGACAGACAAGCATACTCACATACACAGTCACACCTTGGGGCAATATGGCACCTCCAGTTCACCTGACATACGTCCTTGTGCTGTGGGAAACCGGAGGTAATAACCAGCAAGCATTCAGCAAATATGGGAAACCATGTAGCATCCCTGAGGAGTCAGCAAAGGTGTCTCCTAGCCTCACCACTAATCTAGAAATCGGTAGTCGAGAGGTAGTCGAGGATCCATATGGCACGATGGTGGTCCACTCCTGTGGACTTCAGCTTGTCGCTCAGGATTGTGGGTAGGATGGTGTTGAAGGCACTGGAGGAATCAAAGAACATGAGTCTCACAGTGCTCGCAGTGGTCTTCAGGTGAGAGAGGGAACAATGTAGGAGGTGAATGACAGCGTTATCCACCTCAGTGCCAGGATGGCAGGCAAACTGAAGTGGGTCGAGTCAGGTGGGAAGTCAAAGGCACCAGCCTGTAGCTGTTGAGTTCCTTGGGATGTGGGTTCTATGTCACTGGTACCACACAAGAGGTTTTTCTCCCCACCTTCAGGCTCAGGTTGAAGCTGTGCACCATCACCCCACACATTTGATCCATGTAGGACTTGATAACCCTAGAACTGACGGCATATGGACCTGCTGCCTTCCTATCACTGATCCTACTCAGTTCCCTCTTAACCTGGATGGCTAAAATACACTGGCAGGACCTGTGTACTGGGGGCTGGGTGCCATTGTTTGGGGGGGGCAGTGAGCAGAGAGTGTAGAAGCAATGTGAAGTGTCTGAGGTTGAACAGAAGTGGGGGTAGAGTGTCTGTAGCAGATGTTAGAGGCTGCATCAGGGAGCACAGTTTGGGTGTAGAGGTGTTCTAAGGCGGAAGCAGGTTTTCCCTCATCTGCCTGTAGCTGTCTTTCCCATCCCTGATCGGTCTTTTCAGCTCTATCTGCACCCTTTTCAGCTCCTTCTTGTCTCCTGACTTGAAGGCCCTCCTCTTCTGTTTGAGAACGGCCTTGACTTCTGGAGTGACCCAGGGTTTGTTGTTTGGGAAGCACCGCACAGTCCTGGTGGGTACAGTGTTATCCACACAGGTCACAAGGCTGTCAATGTCCTCCCAATGGTCGTCACAAGGCGCTTCCCACACAGTAGACTCAAAACAGTCCTTTAGAGCCTCCTCGCACTCATTCGACCATCTCTGCACTGTGCAGGTGACTGCAGGTTGTGATCGTATCTTCCCAGGGGAGGGAGAGGTAATGCCTCTTTTGTGTTGGCATACAGTAAGTCCAGTGTTTTATCAGTGGGGCATGTCACATACTGTGTGAAAGTAGGCAGTGTGGAGCCCAGGGATGCATGGTTAAAATCACCCGAGATAAGGGAAATGGCTTGTGGATAATGTGTTTGCCGTCTGCTGACCACAGACTGGAGGAGAGTCGCAGGTGAGGTACCATAACTCAATAACGAATCCGCCTCACACATGGGAAGCATGTTGCTTGTCCAGTTCAGGGTTAGATGACAACCATTCTGATCACTTTGAGACTGTTGAATATGCAAATACATGTTTTTCTTGAAAAATAAATATTTTTCAAGCTATTTTGAAAATGACCTTTAATATTCAAATTTTTCCACTAACCCTCTATGTTGCAAGTAGGAGTGGGAATTGAAACCCGGTTCTGATTTAGAACCGGTTCTAATTTTGCGAAGCACTGGAATCGTTTACCTCCAGCGTTATCGGTTCCTCTAATGATTCTTTTGGACTTCTTCCTGCGTCGCCTGTGGCGACGTCACACTCCGCAACTCAAATTATCATGGAGCGGAGAAAGCGGTCCACGGCCTGGTTGCATTTTACCAAAAAAATATGACAGTTGCGTTTGTAACCAGTGTAGTGCCATTTTAACTTGCAAGAGTGGTAATTATGTGGTGCTGTGTATTCAGATTTTTCATTAAAAAAAGGTAAATATAGTCTAAGACTATAGTTTAATCCCTGTCTGGGAAACCGACCCTTGAGGTGCTCAAGTGTTTATATTTACCATGAAAAGGACAAGATTGAGTCTAATAAAACAGCTGCTTTCGAAGCTAAAAAAAAAAAAAAAGTGGCCTATGGCTACCTTTTTTAAATGTAAATATGTAGTTAACCAGGTCTTTCCCTAGTTGCAAGTTTAGAACATATAAGGGGTCCCTGAGGACTGGTTTGTTGTAAAGCAGTAGTTCCCAACACTGGCTGGAAGTACCCTCTGCCCTGAAGATTTTTGTTTTTTCCATGATTCAGCTAATCATTTTTGTAACAAGCACTTGTGAAACTAAAGTAAGTGTGTTAAGAGCAGGAAAGAACTGTGCAGGGCAGGGGGTACCAGGGTACAAGGTTGAGAACATGTCCGCTAAAGGGAAGGATCACAGCAAATTAGTATAAAGTTATACTGAGAGATGATCTTTTCTCTAAGATGAAACATCTCTATTTTGATGGGAGTGATCTTTTCAAGGATGACAATGAACCCATCCACAAGGTACAACTGGGCTTTGAATGCTATTAGGAATATGATGAGTAAATCATATGCCATGGTCTTTGGAGTCACCAGATCTTTTGGAGGAATGATGCTCCATCTGTGCAGTACAGTTAAATAAACGTAAAAAATCTATACCACTGTTTTTGGCCCGACCCCTTTCTGAGACTGTTTTTTCTTCGTCACCCATTTGTGTGTGTGTGTGTGTGTGTGTGTGTGTGTGTGTGTGTGTGTGTGTGTGTGTGTGTGTTTGTGCTCTCTTATGGACATCCACCCCTGTGTGAGCACGTAACGTCCGTGGTATATCGGGGTGCTGAAGCGCCTCTGGGAAATGAGGCCCAGTGTGGAAAACGCTGGCCTAATAACCCTGCTTATGATTAATGTACTCCTGCTTCTGGACTTTTTTCACCCCTTTCTTGTGCTAAGACTGTGTGTGTCTACATTATAGTTCAGTAGTTTGGATTCAAAGTTTTTAATCATTTAATTTGGGTGCAGACACCATGTTTGGGTGCAGACATTGTCCTTTGCACTTCAAATAATTGGTAAGATTCTAGGAAAGTGAAATCAACATTGAAAGTACAGTATTTTAACCTTTTGATAACATGTTGTCAGAGTTCTAGAAATATTCAATAAGACAGGGAAAAGAATTGCAATATCTAATTTATAGTTACTATAAGCTAATGCTGGATCTGAATACTTTACATTCAAAAACAATATCGATACGTAGTTATAATAAAGTGAATGTAAATATAAATATATATTTACATAAATAATATTGAATATAAAGTGCTACTTCTTTGTACTTTGCACAGTGTACGGACCACCTTTTTGTGTTGTGATAATCTAAGGTGCTCCATACTTTCGAAACCTTTGGCAACTTTACACTGAACCAAGATTTTTCCAAACTGAAACACTGCCTGGAGCCGATCAGTGTCTGGAGCCGGAAACGACTGCCATCATACATGCAGCAGTTATTGAAATGACATCTGAATCAGAACTCTATTGATTCCAAGAGAAAATTGCTTACGTTACGACTCCACAGACACACAGAGACAAGAACAATATAAAATATACAGTCTAAATAAATCTGGTAAAAAAAATCTGTAGAAAAACCTCATGAAATACTCTACGCTGTATGAAGTGAAGTGTCCATTTGTCATACATGAACACACCACAGCACACAGTGTGAAATTCGTTCTCTACATTTAACCCATTCACCAAGTGAAGCAGTGGGCATCCAGGAACACAGCGCCCAGGGAGCAGTGTGTGGGGACGGTACCTTACTCAAGGTAAGCAGTCCTGGGATTCAAAGCCACAACCTTCTGATCACAGAGGTAACTTCCTAACCACTATGTGAAAAAACAGCCCCTATATACACAATTGCTAGGTATAAATACTATAGATAAATAGCTTAGTTAACTAATGGTGGTTAAGAGTCTGTTGCATGTAATAGAGATCAGTAGTAGATCAGTAATATTGAGATATGTGTTGATATTTCTCTTGGTAAGACTGTTGCACTTAATAATAAGATATTGCACACAATGGAATGACTTAACACCATTAAGAAAACTGCACGATATTGCACTCAGTCAGGTACATAGTAAGATAATAACGAAGAAGAATTTTTGTCATAATAAACTGATACATTGGTAGTCAGGGCTCTCCTCCAAGCGTGTTGAGGCGTGCAGTGATGTTGATTTAAGATTAAATGTGTTTAAAGATGCACTTGCAGTTCAAGTCACCTGGAGAAAGCACATATTGGCCCTTCCGGTTTTGGAGGTATTACATTGACAAAAAAAAAGGATGCATCGGTTTAAAATATTGATATTGACTCATTTTCAGCATCGATGTCCTTGATATTAAAAAAGAAAACTATGAATATAGTGATTTTTTTTGGTTTTAATTACACCAGGTAAAATATGGTTTAAAATAAAATTGATCTCACATTGTGTTACTATGCCATTATTGATTATATATTATTTATTATTACCTATTTATTTGCTAATGGGTATATTTACGAATGTAGTGGCCTTTCTGTAAAGAGACGTGCAGTTTAGCATTCTGAAAAAGCATTTCAGGACATCACTGATGACGTCAGCGGGCTGCCGCAGAACTAATAACAGCCCTATAGAACCCAGAAGGTCCTGTCTTAAGGTCGTGTGTTGGAGGTTAACGGAGGTGTGTGCGTGTGTGGGTAACCTTTTCACACAGTCTCAGTGGAGCCGAGACGGACCATTAGCTCTTTTGCAGGCCGCTTTTTTCCCTCCCACTCCGTGCTTTAAGGCTGTCCTGGGAAAGGGGGTACGTGCTGTATCGCTCTCAGAACCATTTTCTGTGCTTCTGGGCCAGGAGAGCATTAACACATTAGCTCAGCTCAGCCAGGCCTGGACCTCCAATCAGACTCCATTCTACTGTCCTATTATCCGTTCTGCTGAGAGATTCCAGTGCATGCAGTATTTTACCATTACAGGGGGTCCTCGAGTTGTGAGGGTCTCAACATACGATGTTTCGAGGTTATGCCGCTCACGTGGGCGATCCAGTTTAGTGGCACCACGTGGAAGAATATGTAGAATACGCAGAATAGGCAGAATACGCAGAAAACGCGCCTCATGAATGAGGGAGTGTTCTTATCTAAGCGCAAGTGTTCTGTTTGTGTTGCTTTGTTTGGCGACTTTTTGGCCTTTATCATGACATCTGAACGAATTTTTACACTCATTTTTTTGTCATTTTTTTCTTAGTTGTGTTTATTGATTTTACAGCTGTGTTAGGACAGGTTATTAACTCAGGCTAGGGTGTGTTTCACCAAAATGCGGGTTACCTCAATGTCATAGGAACGGATCTCCCTGTACTGTGATCAAGTATGTCCTGAAATGCTCTTTACAAAAAGCCCATTGAATTAATAAATAGACTCGTAAGCAAATAAGCTTTCTAGCATTGTGTTCTTGAGCAAGACACTTGACCCTCAGTTTAGTGAAGGATTAGTGAATGCCTAGAAGTGCTTTTTACACTTGTTCTGTATATTTTAACACTACTGTTAATAATGAAAAGTATAATCGCAATGAAATCAGTTTAATCGCTGATTAAACTGAGCGTGATGTGAATTTTCCTGCTCTCTTGTTCAGGGCGCAGCTGAGACGCAGAGGTGCAGCTGTGGAGGCGAGCAGCCGCAGTTTTTATTGGATGCCCCCTTTGGGGTCTGCCTGTTCTGTTTTGGTTAATGTGTTTAGGCGCGAGCGTTCATGATCAGGGGGTGAGTGTGTGAGTGTGTGAGTGTGTGAGTGTGTGAGTGTGTGAGTGTGTGAGTGTGTGAGTGTGTGAGTGTGTGAGTGTGTGCGTGTGTGCGTGCGTGCGTGCGTGTGTGCGTGTGTGAGTGTGTGCGTGCGTGTGCGAGAAGGGAAGAATCCGGCAGCCTCTGTCTGTCTCACTCCGAGTGTAATTAGAAACAGCCCCGGCTCTAATGAATCATTAATGTTCTGTTTACTCAGCTTAACGAGCTGATCAGTGCTGCCGGTGTGCGGCTGCGAAAGAAATGCCCACCTTTCATGTTCTCTTGTGCTATAAATGCCACCTTGCTTGTGTGTTCATGGTGAGGTGTGGGCGGCCGGTGTCCTGGTGGTCAGAGAGTTCCCCCTGTGACTGGAAGTAGAGGACTGCGCGGGACTGATTTTTCATCCCGTTCCCGAAAGTTTCTGTCCCGCTCCCGCAGAAAAGTGTAATATTGCGACCCGCTCCCGCCCACATCTGTTATGGTTTGTCCCGCTCCCGCCCGCTGAATCCCGCAAGGAAGGCTGGTGGAGTACAGGGTGGGCCAAAAATACCGGACACATTTTAAATGCTATAATATTTTGACTTATAAAAATTAAATAAGGTACCAAATTTATTTGTTGCCTAATTGACAAACAGGAATTTATGAAACACAGGCTTTATTATGTGGGCACGACTCCGGCTGCGAATTAAAGATGTCTTTACTAGGTTACAGACCTGAATTTAAAAATATCTAAACAGTCTCAATAGAAACATTTCACAGTCAAAATGAGAGAAATATAGGGAAACACTGAAATTTGTGGCGCGGCTCTGCGTTTATTCCGAGCTCAGTCAGTGCTCATTGCGCTCATTGCCCTTCCATTCTGCCGCCTGGCGTCCCAGAGATTCCCACGCAACGCAAACACCCGCAGGTTAGGTCGCCTACCACGTATGTTGTTCCCCACATAAAAACAAACTGTAAAATGTATTGAAGGCAAATGTATACTTTGCGGGAGTCAGAGAACAATGTCTTTGTCCCGCGAACACATCTCTCTGTTCCCGCCCACTCCCGCAACAAACTCTCAAATGTAGAAACTCTCAAATGTAGACCCACGCCGCATCCTGCAGGTCCCGCAGGCGTCCCGCCCCGTTGCAGACCTCTAATTGGAAGGCTGTGGGTTCAAATCTCAGGACTGCCAGTGGCTCCACTGAGGTTCCCTTGAGGAAGATACCTTCCCCACACACTGCTCCTCACACACTGCTTCCTCACACACTGCTCCCCCCCACACTGCTCCCCCCACACACTGCTCCCCCCACACACTGCTCCCCCCCCACACACTGCTCCCACACACACTGCTCCCCTACAAACACTG
>JBBIGA010070127.1:0-12062 GCA_037576975.1 Alestes dentex
CACACACACATACACACACACACACACACACATACACACACACACACACACACACACATACACACACACACACACACCATGACCAAAGTGCATTTTTGCATGGTAACAGTTTTTTCAATTAGTGCAAATGTAAAAAGTAATGGTACCTGGTTAAACCATATATAAGCACCTGCAGTTGCTGTGTGTGTGTGTGTGTGTGTGTGTGTGTGTGTGTGTGTGTGTGTGTGTGTTTGTGTGCTTGTGTGTATGCTAGTTTGTGATGCCTTCACAGAGGACTTTGTTCAGTCTGGCTATTTTAGTACAGGTCGAGAAATAATGAGTAGAATAGTATTAGAAACCATTTTTGCTACAAGTGAAAAAATGCACAGCTAGCATTAATTATCATTTTCAGATATTATTTTTAAACACAAGTGAAATGCTAATAACCCTCACAACCTGTAAGCCCCACTTTACTTCACGCAGTCTTGTATACAGGGACTGTGAGTCATACAGAAATAATGGGGCATGAGTGGGTTTTGTAGGGGAGGAAGGATCATAGAAAATAAGTTTTTAAATCATGTTTACTTTTTGGAACATTGCAGAAATGACAGCTGTCAGAACATTATACAAGTCTGTGAGCCAATAAGTGACGGCAAAAGCTGATCCCAAAACAACTGTAGGGAAGAAAAATAAAAATGTTATAAATCAACGAAGATGGATCATTTTCAGCATTAATACTGTGCAAACAGTTCCTTAGCTCATGCGCATGTATTTATAAAACAAAAAGGCGAACTGTAACAAAATAAACGAATCGTATTGTGATGATATGATTCAAATTCACTGAACTGATTCCTAAAGATTCAGAATCGATTCAAAATGGACTCTCATTTGGCGACTTCCGAGTAGGATGGTTCTGAGTGAGTAAAGAGCGAAATGGACAGAAAAGTCTATAGAACAACAACGTGGAATCCTGCCATGCGATTATGTCACTGTTGCTGGCAGTGTGAAGGCAAGGCAGCGGAGGCAAGGGCACACAAACCTTGGGACGAGGTCACTGGAGAGAGACAAAGTCATCACACACGCGCACACACACACACACACACACACACACACACACACAGCTGTTGCCGTTCACAAGACTTGGCCCTTCGGCAGCTCTTAAAACAAAGACACTCTTCAAAGTGATAAAGGGAGAAACACAGTTAGAGAACTACTGTGTGTGGGGGGGGTGTGTGGGTGGGTGTGTGTGTGTTTGGGTGGTTAATGACTTCATCAACGTTTGTGAGTTTCCTGGGGTCAAGGGTGAACCCCGGTGACCCTGAAGCCAAGCCTATGTGTGTGCGTCTGTGTGTTTATGATGTCTGGCTTTTAAAGTCTCTCATAAACGTTAATGGCCCTTCGCCGCTTTTTTTCTGCCTCATTTACACAATGTGTCTAATCAGGATTTCGCTTAAAGATTAACTCCCACCGCCATCACCATTGCAGCAATTATGAGAAAGTAACGAACTAAGAACACCGCTAAAGAAGGGCGCAAGAAGGGCCGGCGTTGGAGGAGTTGTACTGTGTCATTTAAGTTCCAGTATTAAAGTGATAAATCAACAAATAAGTCCCATTTACAGTTTTGATCTCTACTCCAAATGTGGCTGATCTGCTCATATGCGTTTGGTGTCTGAGGCGTGCTTCTTTAGCCACGAGGCTAAGGTCCTTTTGGAGGCATGTGCACATCAATTAGCGTTGCGTAACCTGCACGCTAAAACCATGACTCAAACCACATAGGGTTGATTACTCACCTTAAATAGACTCACTTATGCGGTTTCTGATACTGTTATTAGTAGCAGTTGACCAGTACATTGCACTGCTAAAAACAGCCTCAGAATGTTGCCTGAATTTTTGCCTTCCCTTTAATATTCATTAATATTTCACACAACAAATTTCAGACACCTTCAGACGAAGGTTTGAAAAAGCTTGATTTTTTCCAGATTATTATTTTTCCAGAGTATTAACCTTCACTGTTAGGACGCTAATTGGTCTGAAAGCCCTGCATATCACTTGTCTCTCAGTAGCTCCGTCTCTTTCATCAAGGCTTTGCTGTCCCTTGGTGCTTGCCAGGAGAGAGGGAGAGAGAGAGAGAGAGAGAGAGAGAGAGAGAGAGAGAGAGAAGCAGAGAGGGAGAGAGAGGAAGAGAAAGAGAGAAGGAGAGAGAGAGAAACAGAGAGATAGAGAGAGAGAGAGAGAGAGAGAGAGAGAGAGAGAGTGAGAGAGAGAGAGGAGGTTTCTGAGCCCCTCCCTGAGGGGTTGTTAATTAATTATTTGTTAATGACTTTTGGGATTTCCGAATGACGGCATCATCAGGAAAGAAAAGAATGTTTACCGGATGGGGAGGGGGAGCCCTGAACCTGGCATGTGAGTGACACAGAGAAAGAAAGAAGGAAAGTAAGAAAGGGGGATAGTTTCCTCTGTAGAAAGTCGATCTTTGTGTGCTTCTAGAGAGGAAACGTTGCTTGTTTTTCACCCTTAAACCCTTCGTTTCTATCTCTTTCCTCTAATAAAGGCCTGAAGGGGCCAAAGAAGTAGTGCGGTTTTATTGGCCTCCTCGGAGAGACCACAGGTCAGAGTGTCACAGACCGCCACAAAAACATCTCAATTATACTAATATGCCGCTCGTTACAAGAGTTTTAGGCACTTTGTTAGATTACGTCTTGTCTGTGTTGTCATATGATTACGCATGTTTGCGTGGTATATATTCTTTTTTTTTTTTTTTCAACCATCAAACATCAGGTCATCCAATCTTTCATCTTTGTGTGGTATTACCATTGACTTCAGTATGACTGCAGTCCACTGCTATAACTAAGCCAATTTTAACTGTCTCCTCACATGCACACGCACACACACACGCACACACGCACATACTGTACTATTGTATCAGTATGCCGCAACAATTGGAACTTCATGAACCAAAAGTAAATCTTCTGGCTTTTTTATTTTTTAAGTAAAAGCATTTCTCATACGATGTCCCCACAATGTCAAAAAATGTTCATGTTTTACATCATCTCAGGACATTTGCACCATAAGGAGCGAAATACATAACATCTCTCTCTCTCTCTCTGTAACTCTCTCTCTCTCTCTCTCTCTCTCACACACACACACACACACACACACATGCACACACACACTATGATCTGATTAAACATTCCTGAGGGGTTAGGTGGTGATCTATTAACATACTTTTGAGACGCCCCCCATCTTGGCTTTCTCTTGGTGTTGTGGTCCTCTTTCAGCAGGATGATTTGTTTTTCTCTTTCTTCCTCAGACCTTTTCTGAAGAGCCCTCATTAAACTGTGTGAAAACTTTCACCTTCCCGGAGCTAAAAATAAGCCCACCTTTCCAGCGGATTCAGTCGCAACATTCCAGCCATGTTTTACCCTTATTAAAACAAGGTGTCTGAGGGGTTTGGGTATATATATATGTGTGTGTGTGTGTGTGTGTGTGTGTGTGTGTGTGGTGGAGAGGGGGTTACGTGTGTGGGTGTGGGTGTGTGTTTTATTTAGTAGCACAGATCCTGCCTTGTGTCTCCTGGTGCTGTAATGTCAGCTGTGTAGGTGGTGCTGTGGTAAAAGCAGCAAGATAGCCGTGCTGAATTAAATGAACCGTCACGCTGCTGAAGATGAGCTGTCAGTCAAACAGCAGCAGCTCCACACCGCACCGGCTGGAGTGTGAATAAATGTGTGACAACCACAGGTTACTGGAGTCACTCGCGCACTGGCCACTTTATTGGAAATACCCCTTGTACCTCCAGTCTTTGGCCACTTTATTAGAAACACCTCCCGTGTGCTTCACCTTACTGACCACTTTTATTAGAAACACCACTCTTGCTGTTCCCCTCACTGGCCACTTTATTAGAAACACCCATCTTGTATTTCTATCAGTGGCCACTTTAATAGAAACACCCACCTTGTATTTCTATTATTAGAAACACCTTCCTATTGCTCCACAAGGTAGGCATACAATTACAGGCTGTGGCCCACCAGTTTATCAGCCCCCCTCCACCTCATTCATGATTGGTCAGTTTCTGATCAGAGGGACAGTGCCAGCCACATTATAATTCAGTTTTGAATCATTAAAAATGTTTCTTGTTTGATATTTTTTTGGGTCATGGACCACTCACAAGCTAGCTCTGACCTGAGCATGTTGAGGATATGGTGGATAGTACACCCCCAGGTATGGTGGATAGTACACCCCCCGGTACGGTGGATAGTATACCCCCCGGTATGGTGGTCCTGTGGCCAGAAACTGTCCATTTGTGAAAAGATGGGCCGCAGTCTCTACCAGTACACAAGCAAGATAGATGCAAGGTGGATGTTTGTAATAAAGTGGCCGGTGATGGAAAGTTCAAGTGAGGGATTTCTAATAAAGTGGCCAGTGACAGAAATACAAGGTGGCTGCTTCCATTAAAGTGGCCGGTGCATATAACCCCAAATGACTGAAAATGAGCTCGGATGAGATCTGGAAACCTGGCCATTTCTTTGACCACGTCGGGGATACGGTCCAGGGCTGGGGCGCTTTAAATTAGTTTTGGAAAAAAGCAGCGCCACGCTACACTTTTTATAACTACTGTGAAAGGTCCGTAATTACTTACCCATGTACCTCCATGTAATTAGAATTTCTGCCACGGATGGTGCGGAATAAAACCTGCCCGGCTCTCATCCTGCTGAGAGGTGGTGCTAATGATATGTTGGTTTCTCTGGGATTGGAAGGCGATGTGGCTTCTGCAGTTTATTCCGAGACTACCTTAACTAGACACACTCCATTTCTCAGGAGAGAGAGAGAGAGTAAGAATGAAGGAAAGAGAGAATGAGAGAAGAGTGTGACTCCCATAAACACACTAATAGATCACCACCTAACACCTCAGGAATGTTTAATCAAATCTCAGTGTTGTGTGTGTGTGTGTGTGCGTGTGTGTGTGTGTGTGTGAGAGAGAGAGAGAGAGAGAGAGAGAGAGAGAAAATGAATGTGTCTTGGTTAATAGGGTGTAATAGGTCCTTTGGGCACCAACTGCTCTACTTTCCTTCGTTACGTTGCAGGACGTTATTATATTCAGACAGCACTGAAATTATTGGCACCTTTGGTAATGCTGGGTAGAAAATAATAACATAAGATAAACCTTTATTTGTCCCACAAAAATGGGAAATTTGCTTTGTCATGGCAGAAAGTGGACAGAACAAAGAATAGAAAAAAACAATAGAATCGAATAAAAAAACGATACCAACAGTACAGTATAAAATGCAAACTATACAATTTAGAAATATAAATATGGATGTATGTGTTGGAAAATATACATGTATATGTATACTTAGATATGTATGTCTGTATATGTATGTTTATATGTACAGGGTGCTTCGATATTAATCTGTTAGTTTTCAAACAAACCCACATGTCTCAATTACTGACACCCCTAGAATTTCTTATGGATAAAATGTAACTGAAGCATCCATTTATATTTCCCTTAAGCAGTCTGCCATGACATTGTTTCATTGGGGCATTAATATGAGGCGACACAAAGGTCACATGCCCGTAGTCATCCATCACCATAAGTACGATTACAGGATACATAAATGAATTGCGTCTTGACCCTTAAAAATTAGTCCCTGGTTATTAAAACACCTGAATGTGCCCAGATCTATTTGACCATATCTAATCATATCTACTGTTGCTGGGACAAAAGTGCAAAATCCAAAGTTTAAAACCACCAGAGCTGGAGGAGGATACGTGTTTATTGAAGATTAAGGGTTTGAAATGGCCTTCACTACGCCCAGACTGGAATATTATTAAATATCTGTGATTAAATTTTAAGCATCCAAGAGGGCATTTGAATATTTCTGAAGCGGACATCAATAAGTAAAGCACTACTGTACTTTCTCAGGAAGCCGAGACAGGCCCATCCATCTCAGCAGCTTTTAATCAACTTTTACCAGAGCGCGATTGGACGCATCCTCTCCTGCGGCCCGGCCGTGCGGTGGACCAGCTGCACGACTGCAGAACCGAAGGATCCACACCGTGAGGTGAGGGCTGCTCAGAGAATCGTCAGAACGGACAAACATGAACACTGTCTGTGCCAGCAGACTCAGGGCAAAGGCTGACTGCATCATCAGACGGAGAAACAGCTTTTCCCCCAGAGCTGTGGTCTCCACCACCCCTCTCCAAACACAGCACCCGGGGAGCAGAGTGTGGGGACGGTCCCTTACTCAGGGTACCTCAGAGGTGCCTAGCGGTCTTGGGAATTGAACCCATGACTTCCTGATCGCAGGGCGAACGCCCTAACCACTAGCTGCCCTTCGAATGGATGGGCTCCAAGGGTCTTCTGTGCTTCATACTCTGCATGGCGATTGATTTTATAGGATAAATTAATCCCGATGTTGAGAAAGTCTTTGTGGATGCACCCCCTCTAGAAATTTCAGCATTGCGCGCTTTACAAACAGCTTTCCGCGTCTTTCTTAGAAATATCGGCTGCGGTTGTGTCATCACTGTTTCAGTCGTGTTTAAAAAAATTCCTGCCGAAACCGAAAATGCATTTTTTGCCATTTTCGGCCAGCCCACCGCAGGGCGCAGACACACACACACACACACACACACCATGCCCTCATACACTCACACCTACGGTCAATTAAGAATCCCCAGTTCACGTGACAGCATGTCTTTGGACTATGGGAGAAACCCAGAGACCCCGGAGGAAACCTTCAGCACCACCAAGAGAACGTGCAGACACCACACACACACAAGACCAGGACCCGGACTCAACCCCCAACTCTGGAGGTGTGAGGGAACAGTGCTACCCACTGCGCCACTGCGGGTAGTTGACGTAGTTGACTTATTGATGTCCTTGAAGTTCAGTTCCACCTGTGTAGATTCTCATGCAATGAGCTTATCTATAGAAGCCCAGTCATCAGGACCCTATGACACAAAGCTGTGTAACATCTGCCTAACTGTGGAAGGTACTGAAGCATATATAAACTGAAAACGACCTATGATTGAACCCTGGGGCACAGCAGATTAGAGGCGTGACCTTGTAGATGAGGCCTCACTGTTGATACTAAATGCAGCTTAAGTTTCAAATGCAATGATTTATGTTTGAATTGCTTTTATTTACGTATTTTCATGAAACTGAATTGAACCTGGTAAACAGTTGTTTGTCATAGTTTCATAGAAATAGAGGATCTTTTCCAATCTGGCAAAACACCCCATGTATACACACACACACATACACACACACACACACACACACACACACACACACACATATATATATATATATATATATATATATATATACACTTGTGTAAATGTATAATGTATTCCAATGTATAATGTATTCCAATGCATGAATACGACTAAAGGTGATAAACAGTAGCTGCACTGTTATGATTCAGCTGTAACAGTGAATACAGTTCCACTGTAGTTACATGCGTTGTTAAAGTGCCCAGTTATTAAACACTTTTACTACAATAAGCTCTAATTCCATGTAGATGACTAGTGTATTGTGTTACAATAGAAACATAAACAAAGTCATCCATTTATGTCTAAGGCTTATCCTCTTTCTATTGTACTCATCACTTCACTGTCTATTATTGCCCCCTGCAGGACATACTAGAGAACTGCAAGAGATTATTGCGTGAGAGTTGGATGGTAAATCCAAGTTACAGTTAAATCAGAGGCCCCCAAATCAGGGCCTGGGGAGCAGTGTACAACACAGCTTGGCAGTTCCCTTCTCAAACACACCCACTAAACTTGGCAATTAAATTAAGTTTATCTAGGAGTGTGTGAGCAGGGAAATCACCAAACTCTACCGGACACTGAGTTGTGCTGGGCACGCACGGTCTAAATATTGTGGATGCCATATGCACAATGTTTAGAAATGATGCACATAAATAACTAAAGTAGTCTTGCTTATGTGGTTTCTGAAATTGTATCACATAGTCTACTGTTATCTATCTATAAAATGAAATTTACACAGTGCTTACAACTGGTGGTGGTGGGGGGATGGTAGCGTTACATTACTAGGTAGCTTTTTAGCCTTGTATAGAGGTGTATTGTTCATTTCACAGCTTTGAATGAGCTGTGAATCAGAAAACAGCAAGTTCAAACAGCAGCATAACATTACCATAATGTACCGCACAAGCAAATGTTGAGCTGACCTCCAGCTGACAAACCAACAAACATGTAACTGAATAAAAATGACATTGCCTTCCTTATAAATATACTTGAGTAGACCTGAAAATATGAACTGAAAATGCTCAGGAAAGTACAAATGCATTAACAGTTTATAATAGACACTTGTCTGTTCCTTCCTGAAAGCGTGTTTTTTTTTAACCCATATGAGATTCATTTATTTTCTGTAACCGCTTACCTATCCCGTGGTCTACAGGCGTGAGGCAGGGACTGAACCTGGGCGGGGTGCCAGCTCAATTCAGAAACCACAATTCACATGACGCGTGGGCTGCAGGAAAAACCAGAGACCCCAGGGGAAACCCATGCTACCATGAGGAGAACTCCACACATACAAGGCCAGGACCTGGATTCGAGGCCCTACCCCGGAGGTGTGAAGCAACAGGGCTACCCACTTCGCCACCATGTGCTGCCTAAATGAGCTATTTCGCTTGTAATAAAAATTGCACAGATGCTTCAGGATCAAGACAAAGAGCTGGTGGCCTGGTGGTTAGGGTGTTACCCCTGCAATCAGAAGGTTGTGGGTTCAAATCCCACCACTGTTAGTGTCAATGAGGTACCATCTCACTGACACTAGGTACCATACCCACACACACTGCTCCCCGGTGCCACTCGTTGGTCGCAGCCCCCTGCTTCACTTGGTGAATTGGTTAAATGCAGAGAAAGAAGTTCTCTGTGTGCTGTGGTGTGTTCATGCATGACTATAAGGAGCCACTTTAGTAACTTTGACTTTACTTTGGGGCAGCTGGTGGGGTGTTGAGCAAGGTTCACTCCCCACACACTGCTCCTTGGGTGTTCCTGGCTGCCCACTGCTTCATTTGGTGAATGGGTTAAATACAGAGGAAGAATTTGTGCTGTGGTGTGTTCACACATGACAGAATGGTCACTTTACACACACTTAAGAAGAACTGCAAAGTAACTTGACCTGAACCACTAGATGGCAGCACAGTAGGGTTTAGCTTCTCTCACCTCTAACACTGGAGAGAATATTGTCATTTTAATAAGGACTCCTGCAGTTTCGCAGTCCTCATCTGTCTGTGCCTATGTATCATGTCCCATTTGGCATTCTGGGATTCAATGTTTTACTCACAAAACAGTAACATACCTAAAGTTCAGGTATCACCGTTTACAGTTACCAGACCAATTTGGCACAAATCGTCACTGAGCTTTAACTATAGAAAGTTATAGTAGGTCCAGTAATTATTAGCTCATTTAATTAAAATTATCAATATTTTCACTAGGTGAAATACCTGCATAGTCTAAATATATGAGATGAGGTAAGGGGAGGCTGTCCTATAAAAGGGCACCAGTTGTAAAGAGTGAATAAGGTCCCAACATACTACTTGGAAGGATCCAGAAGGATCAAAATTAATCTGGTATGTCATTTTCTGCCATAATAATATAATCAGCTTGAAAGTTAAACAACAAGGCATACAGTTTTTATTTAAAAGGTGACTTTAATCAAAAATTTGATCAAGTACAACAAAACACATTCCAGAAAAATTATTTACTGTATCAGCAAGTAGCCAAATATACATAAACTTACTTCTGATTCATTCAGTAGCTGTTGTCAGTCACAGGAATTAACAGTCATTGGTACAAAATAAACCCACACATGGTCATTAAAACATCCAAACCTAACATGGAGTGCATCAGACAGATGAGAATCCCTGTGTGGACAGGAACCTGTCAATCATGTCAAAAGACCTCTCTGGTTGGTCATAAGGCAATATGTGTCCCCCGCCTCTAACAATCACCTAGAAAAAAAAGAAGGCGGCAATTGAGACCTGAGATTCTCAAATTTATTAATCCAGGGATCATAAATGGCAGGTAGAAGTAGAAAAAAAAATGCCACACACACTACACATTTTTGGGCTTTTTACACATTAACTGCATTAATAGTTAATAGTTAGCTGCATTAATATTTGGGAGCAGTCATATTTGGTGTGCTATTTAAATTCTTTACATATATATAAATAGACGTGTCTTTACTTTGCGCTTATAAATATGAACAAAAATGAAAAAACTGATGGAGGAAAAAATATTAACTTTGTTACAAAGCCATTGGTAGGGATTACAGCTTCAACACAGTAAGAATGAGCTTTTAACAGATGTGGTTCAGTGTTTGCTCATTCCTCTTGGCAAACCTTCAATTACCCAAGATTAGGAAATGCCTTCTGATGAACTCGCAATTTCAAAATCCTCCATAATTCTTGTGATTCAGGAAACTGGCTAGGCCTTATAAGCACCTTGAACTCATTTAGAAATAATTTTTTTGGCTTTATATTTTGATGTCATGGTCTTCTTGAAATATCCTTCCCAGAAGAATATACGTGGCCAAGCAGATTAAATTCTAATATTTTCTACTATGTTTCATGTCCTGTTTCAGTGTAGCAGTATCATTTGCAGAGAAGCAGTCCTATATCATGATGCTCCCACCTCTGTATTTCACTAAACTTTCTCTAAACATTATTGTCAAAGAGCACATTGTTATAAAGTTTATCTAAAGATTTATCTAAATGCTTGCACAATTGTGCTGCAGTCTGTTGCTTGCAGTTCTCTGTGTAACCTGCAGCTCTTCAAGTGACAGCTGGCTTCTCTCACACCATCCTTATTAATCTGAGAGTCTGTTGTGAAATCTTGCATGGCACAACTCTCCAGGGACAATAAGTTGTGATCCCATTAACTTTCCACTTGTGTTTTATTGAAACAGTTGTGCTGACAGGCAGGTTTAAGGTCTTTACTATGGCTCTGTAGTTTCTTCCATCAAGTGCTATTTAGTAATGCTGTCCCTGGCAACTTTAGGAAGCTCCCTCAGCTTCACCAGTAATTGCTACTTGCATGAAATCTTCCCAATCAATTGTAATGTCTTATGATGACACCAGATGCACAAGATGATCAAATTCTCAGCCTGGATAAATGCAGGTGCTCAAGCTAAGAAGGTTAAAATACCCATCATTGCACACAAGAACAACCAGTGTTCCACACAACTCCTTCAAAGCTGAGCTCTGGAGCAAGCACTCACTCACCTGGTAGAATTCTTCCACTTGCCGGACGTAGCCTGCTACCTCCGTGTCACTGGGACGGACCTTCCAATGGAAGCGCTCTGCCTTTTTATAAGCATCTGCCCCGGTCCAGTTCACTGTGGGCAGGAAGCGCTCTGTCAGTGGAGCCGCCACAATAACATCCAGCTGTCCACTGTAGATTAGCACCTAGACACACAGATGACAGCATCACATTACACTGCATTATAGAAGCAAGCAGAACTGAAAAGCACCACTGATATGAACATGAAACACTACAACGCCACATCACTCAAACACAGAGCTGCTCTCACCCTGTATTTGTCCATGAGGACACCTAGCCATGGTTTGATAGACTTCATGACATCCTGGAGCAGGTGCTTCTCCACCTCAGACCCATCGTTGAATGTTAGGTTTCCTACGTGGATTGAATTTCTCACTGTCGGTAAAGTCACAAACTTGCCAAAGTACTCTTGATCCACAGGTGCCTGTTGACGAGACGCATGGAAACAGGCCAGGCAATGAACGTGCAGGACCAATGTACATATTTATGTATGATGAGTCACTTTATAAGGTCCTTCTACATATACACATTCATTCATCAATGGGCAAGACCTCCAAGAGCAGGAATTATTTTGGTTATGGATCATTTTCATACAGTAGTTGTTTAATAACACTGACATCTAGATTCATGTCAGTGCAACTGCTGTGCTGAGAATGATTTTATATTTGTGTATGTACAGAAACAGACAGACAGACAGACAGACAGACACAGAGAGAGAGAGAGAGAGAGAGAGAGAGAGAGAGAGAGAGAGAGAGAGAGAGAGAGAGAGAGAGAGA
>JBBIGA010070138.1:0-12061 GCA_037576975.1 Alestes dentex
AAACTCCTCCCCCGTCACACACCACCCATCAGACTCTTTAACTCCTCCCCCTGTCACACACCCACCCCTCAGACTCTATAAATCCTCCCCCTGTCTCACAAACCCACCCATCAGACTCTATAACTCCTCCCCCGTCACACACCCACCCATCAGACTCTTTAACTCCACCCCCTGTCACACACCCACCCATCAGACTCTTTAACTCCTCCCCCTTCACCCACCCAACAGACTCTATAACTCCACCCTCTGTCACACACCCACCCATCAGTTTCTATAACTCACTTGTTAAATTCACTTGTTAAAATAGTAAAAACAGATTAAAAACGACTTTCAAAAAAATATTTTTAGGTTATTTTATCCAGAGTGTCTTATGGCACATGTATCAAGTAAGCAAAATGTCTACAAATAAACAAAAACACGTAGACACATCAACTAGATTTAAGAATTTTAAGAATTTTCATTTTTAATTATCTTTTTTTGCGGTGTAAGAAGTGGTGGGTGTAATATAAACGGCAGGAGATTTATTGCAGATTTTTAAAAAGGATAATTAAAGGAGTTTTTTAGTCTAAACCTAGCGGTGTTGCCACTCCCATTCTCACTAGTTATTAGACTATATTGCCCAATGACACAAACATCTCATAGAACCACTGGGAACCCCCACAACTATAAGGCCTGCTAGCATAGCCACTTAGGCTAATAAATACACATGATGTTTAGCTTTCTAGCAGTCAGAAATATCTGTTTTTTGGTGTATAATATTTTGAAAACTTGAATTATTGATTAAAAAAAACATCATCTAGTGTGCCAAATTCTGTTTCCAGTGTTGAAAAATGAAGGTGGCCTCGCTCTTGCTCTACAACTTACCGGTGGTGAAAGCTGTGGAGACCACACTGATGTACTGGCCCTCACTCTCTCCATCCACTTTCACTGTGTAGTTGGAAAAAGGCACCAGGTCGGTCAGCTCATATCGAGTCACTGTCGGGTTCAGAATCACCTCCTTTAAAACCAGCGACAGGTAAACAGTCCGTTTAGTGTCTGGGACATGTTGCAGTAATTAGGAATGGATTGTAAATGTTAATAACCAAAACAGAGGGTTTTTTTTATTCACCCTGACGTTTTCTCCATGCTGATACGTCAGTCTGTAGCTTCTGAAGGCCAAACGTGGAGATTTCCAAGAAATCACAGCTGAATTGAAGGTGATTTCAGTGGTGGTCCCAGACTGGAGCCTTACTCCTGAGAGACATGTTCAAAAAGAAATAAATCAACTTAACAGAGCAATGTAGGCTGCACTTGCTGCAGATTCATACTGGATTAAAATCACTCCAGTTACTGTTGTTAGACTGTAGAAATTACACACTGCAAATTCATACTGGATTAAAAATTACCCCAATTAATACTGTAAAACTACTTGCCCTGTAGATTCATACTGGATTAAAATCACTCCACAGATATTATTGTCAGATTGTAAAAACAACACACTGTATATTCATACAGGATTAAAATTTACCCCACATTTATTTCTGTAAAAACTGCTCACACTGCAGATTCATACTGGTTCAAAATCACTCCATGATTATTAGTGTCAGACTGTAAAAACTACACACTGCAGCAAAATAAAAACTACATACTGGATCAAAATCACTCCATGATTATCAGTGTCAGACTGTAAAAACTCACACTACAGAGTCATACATTTACAGCATTTATCAGACCCTTTTATCCAGTGACTTCCATTCCCTAACTACAGGGGGCAGTCTCCCTGGAGCAACTTGTGGTGAAGGGTCTTGCTCAGGAACCCAGTGGTGGTGTGCTGAAGGTAGGATTTGAACCCATGACCTCTTGGTCCAGAGGAAAGTGTCCTACCCACTAGGCCCCCACCACCCATACTGGATTAAGACTGTCTTACCACTTGTTGTTGTGAAGGTGGTGGAGATGGACCTGCTCTGGAGTTTGTTAATTTGGCTGAGGATCCTCACTGTGTAGAGGGTAAATCTGTGAAGGCCTCTGAGCTGGTGCTCCACTGACCTACCGGACAACATCACTGTCACCGTCACATTAGGAGCTGAGGGAAAAGAAGAAATATAGCGGATCAGACAAGGGACGAAAGAGACTGAGCAGGTCAGGGTGAAGGACCAAGGATGAGCGCCACTCACATTTTGCCGACCCGTAGCTGAGGATGTAATGGTCAACTTTGGCCCAGGAAGGTTTCCAAGTTAGCAGTGCTTTGGTGTCTGTGATGTTCACCGCCTGAAGGCCAGTGGGTGGGTCAGGTACTAGAGAAGAGAAACATTAAAAGAAATTCTTGGATAAAAGCACAACACTAACATGAACCTGTGACCCCTGGAACCTGATGTTTACCTGTAATGACTGAAGCCGTGGTCGGCTCGCTTTCAATCGCTTCCTGGACTGACCTCACGCTAATGTCGTAAGAGGAACCGGCAGAGAGTTTGGAAATGAGAACGTGGGACAGCTGGGAGTCAACAGACATGGATCCAGTCTCCCCTGAGAGGTAAGAAGCAGAGGAACATTAATGTCTCTTGTTGAGCATGGAAACAGCAAACTGTACCACTGGCATCAACAGTACCATTGGCAGCATTGGTGTACAAGACTCGGAATCCTGTTACGATGCTCCTAGGCTTGGTCCAGGACAAGGATATGGAAGTTTCTGTTATATTACTGAACTGCAGATCTGTAGGGGGTTCAGGACCTAGAGAAAGATCAGACTAGTTCAGACACATAGCATGAATAACCCTACAGTTCAGTGGAGAAATATTTCATTGGATGATTCATTCCCAAACAGGCTTACTCTGAATTTACTCTGAAATGAAGGCCTGGGAAACTATTGGGAAAAAGATTTGGGGTAAATTTAATGCCAGGATTTAATTAGGATGTTACTGGTCCAATATATTTTGCGTCCTGACTTGACCGTACATGCATTCTGCCAGTGTGGGGGTATTTGGAAGCTAACTACGCTCCCTGTTGGGGAATCTGAATTGGTATGGAGGACTAGTTGCTTCAACCTTATTCACAGATAAAGATGACAAACTGTTTTGAAATGAATTAAGGTATTACATTACTGTTGTTTTCATATCAGAGCTATTGTACTTTTGTAGCACCAGCACTATGTGCTCAGAAAGCCCTGCTTGTTCTGAAGGTCTTTTTAAAAAAGCTAACATCACAAACATTAATGAATCTAAAAGGACAAGTTTTTGCAGCTCCAATAGTGTTTACAAACAAAACTTCCATATAAAATGTGAGGATCAGTTTTAAATATCAGTTTTCCAGAGCCTTGGAGGAGACACTTAATATTTAGGAGATGATCACACAAAGCAAGGAACCTTTCATACTTGCTGATGTGAGAGGAAAGGCAGTAATATTTACCCGTGGAAACAAACAGCTGATGAAGTTTGGATGGTCCTCCAGTTCTGGAGCTGTACACGGACACCAAGTAGCGTGTCTGAGGCTGAAGGTTTCTGAAATGGTATGAGCGAGCGCTTCCTGGGAGTACATGGGAGAACTTCCTTGTTTTTCTGGTGTGAGCCTTAAAGGTTTGATTTGAACCATGAATCTCGGCCTCGTTCCCTTTATTGTTGTCGTCTTGGCTTTTCCCAGCCTGGGTGTCCTCCTCGTCTGTAGCTCCTGTTGGAACTTCCCTTCTAGTCACTGTGAAGTTTTTGAATGCTCCTTGAGGTGCTTCCCATGTGATAATGAAGCCAGTGGCGGTTATGTTATGAACCTCAACGGGTTCAGTGCCTTTGATTTTTGCGGTCTTGGCCTCTGCGTTTGTGACGCTGATGCCACCCTCCACTTTTGCCCTCTGGGACTCTCGTAGGGGTGATGTTACATTGCCTTGGAGTTGCTTCTTGTCTTTTTCCTTTGTGGCATCCACCTTTTTCTTTCCGGGCGTCTCTTTATGAAGGGTAGCATTTACTTGTTGTAATTTGCCTTTTTCTGTTGTAACTGTTACGTTTGCATGTTTTACCACCTTTGTCTTTCCGGACATTCCTTCTTTGAGAGGCGTTGTCTGGTTACCATGGATTGATTTGTCTTTTTCAGTAGCGACCATTACATTTACACCATCCACCGCCGACTTCTTTTTTGGTCCACCATCTCCCAGAACTGTCTTCTCACCACCTTGTCGCAATATCTTCTCTTTGCTGTCAGGGGCTGTTCCATTTCCATGGCTCTCCAGCTTTTCTTTTCCAGCTGCCTTGTCTCCTAGACCTGTAGCGACGTTACCCTGGAGTTGCGTCTTGCTTTTTTCATCGGACACTGCGGTGGCGTTTACTTTCTTCTTTCCAGATGCTTCCTCTTTGTGAACTGTCACATCGTCCTTTTTCCTGCCTTCTTTAGGAAGTATGATATTTCTCTTGTCTTTCTCAGTGGAAGTCGTCACATTTGTGTGTTTTTCCACCCTCCTCTTTCCAGATGCTTCTTCTTTGGGAAGCGAGGCATTAACGTGGTGCAGCTTCTTGTCTTTCTCAACGTTAGAAGTCATGTTTACATACTTTTCTACTGTTTTCTTGCCTTCTCTGGGTAATGAGGCATTGCCCTGCCGTTGGGTTTTGACTTTATCGATTGGCAATGTTACATTTACCTGCTTTTCCACTTTCTTCGCTGCAGATGTTGCTAGTGTCTCTTTGCCTGATTGTGACATCTTGTCTTTCTCGCTGGTGTTTCGATGCTTCTCCACCTTTTTCTTTCCAGATGCTTCTTCTTTAAGGAGTGTGGCTTCGACCTGCTGAGGCTTTTTATCTTTTTCAACAGAAGAAGTGATGTTTACATGCCTTTCCACCTTCCTTTTGCCAGAAATTACCTCTTTAAGCGTCATTGTTGGACTTCCATGAGGTAACTTCTTGTCTTTAGCAGAAGAAGCTGTCACATTCGCTTGACTTTTCTTTCCACCTTTAAGCACCATCACCACATTACTGTGGAGGATCTTCTTGTCTTTTTCAGAAGAAGTGGCATTTAGATGATGACTGTCTGACTTTTTCTTTTCAGACAATCCTTCTTTAGGGAGAACACCGGTACTCAGGAGTTGATCTTTGTCCTTTTCAGTGAGATTACCTGCATTTACTTGTTTCTCCACCTTTCTCTTGATGGATGCTCCATCTTTGAGAACAGTTGCATTGACCTGGGGCACTTTCTTGTCTTTTTCAACAGTACTCGTCACGTTTACGTGCTTCTCCACCTTCTTTTTTTCAGTAGCCCCATCTTTGGGAAGTGCGGCATTGCTCTGGAGTTGTGGTTTGTCTTTTTCAATGGAAATTGTTCCATTTCCGTGTTTCTCAACCTTCTGCCTTCCAGTTGCTGTACCTTTCACCACAGCTGTGCTGTTGCTCTGGAACAGTTTCCTTTCGTTTTCTGGAGAAGTCACATTTGAAGATGTTTGAGGGAGTTTCCCTTTTCCAGAACTTGTCACATTTACCTTGGGGCTCTTCGAGAGGTTAGGTAAAACTTTAGAGGTGCCATTGGACTTCTTCTCAGTGCTCTGGGTCACGTTCTGGTTCACAGGAACATCCTTGAGCTTCTCCTGTCTTGGGCTCAATTTCTCTGTCGCTTCTTGCTTAGTGGACACCTTTATTGTAACATTGGTTTGTAACTGTTTTTCTGAGTCCACTTTTAAGACCGTTGCTTTGCTTCTTGTTGCTTGCTCTTGACTTTTTTCCTCTTTGAGGAGAATCTGACTGTCCTTCTTGTCCTTCGTTCCTTCATGCCGGTCTTTAAGAACAGTTGTTGCAGTTATGGGTTTGGTGGTACTTGGCTTTGCTGTCGGTTGGGCTTTTTTGTCTTTCCTCAACTGCTCATCATCCACTATCCTCTTGTCTGCCTTCGTGTTTTTCCTGGCTGGTGCATATTGTTTGTCAGTGCTGCTCACAGTCGGCTTAGTTGTCTTTTCAGAATCTGTTAAAGCTGTGGGCAACGGGCATAAAAGATAAAAGCCAATGACCCCATCCACTGTGCTGCAATTACTGCACGCTTCCGTACATGTGCATAGATAAATAGACAGACAGACAGACAGATAGATACATATGCAAGCAAATAACAAGCAAATAAAGAAATAAAATGTGAAGTACGTAGCACAACAATTAAAAAATTTAGTTTCAGACAAAGAGGCTCGTAAAACAACTGAGGAAGCTGCAAGGAATCAAGAGAATGTGGAGATCATGTATAAATCATATTGAGAATTCATCATACTCTGCATTTTCAACCTCCTGAAAGGTGTGTAGATAATTATAGTGTATAATTATTTATCCAAATGCAGGCCTAAACCAGGTGTTTAGTTTGTTGCTAGGACTTTGCTAAGTGGGTGATATGCCAGCTCTGGTGGTTGTTAGGGTGTTGCTAGGTTGTTGCTATGTTACATAAGGTGCTTGCTAAGGTTTTGCAACACTGTTGATCTGGTGTTTCAGGTGGCTCTTAGGGTTTTCAAGGCGGATGCTAGGGTGTTGCTCATGTACTTCTTTCATGATGACATAAACTGAATGGTACTTACATTTCTTCCTCAGGTCTGACATCTCATTCTCCAGGAGCTCGACCCGCCCCTTCAGCGCTTCTATCTCAGTTTGGCAGCTCGCGCCGCAGGTGCCTATCTCTAGGCTGATGCGGTGCGTCATCGCCAGAGGAGATCCTGGCATCACACTCAGCTCCACTTCTTGGATTTTTGTCATGTTGGCTGCGTCCTTCCGAGGCTCCTTTTGGATGCAGCCTTCACTGATGATGACTGTGATGGTGGACCTCGTGGGAGGTTTGTCTGTGGAGGCTTTCTGAAAGTTATTGGGTGCAGCAGGCTTCGCTGAGGTTGACGGGGTTTGACTGACATTGCTTCCTCTGTCTGAAGCCACTGGCTTTGGGATAACATTGAGGTTGACCGCATGAGTCGTTTGCTCATTGGAATTTTTTCTTTCGCTGATTGAGGCTTGAAGAGAAGGAAGGGGAGTTAGCAAGAAGATGAAGGCCAGTGAGACTATCATGGTGGCTTTAGTGGAACAGAATGGGATTACTCAGGAGAGCACGTAACCAGAATCAGACATAAATCTTCCTGTCTCTGTTTGTAGATGCTGACGGAAAAAAATGGATAAAGAACCTGAAAAAGAAATAATGATTTTTTTTAAAGGAACTGGTGCAGGAGAACTCAACGAGGTACAGAATTACAGGAAAAACTAGAGGTGAGTGGGTGTGGGGCCTGACATCTCTAATTAAGATTTGAAACCCCAAAAGGAATTTCTATAAGTTGTGAGAGTTTTTAAACACAAAAGAAAAACACTCCAATAAACACTCCAGAAAAGCAACTTGGTCGATCAGGACTGAAGACCAGTATTCATAAGGCAACATGTACATAAGCCTTTTAAGACAAATTACATGAACCTTCATATACATTTATAAAGGCCTATTCCAAAAAGCGTCACTTTTTAAAACATTTTCTGAGATGAAATGACATCAGTGTTGACTGAAGAATATCTGATACTTGTTAAAAACACTTCAGGTTATATTTATGTAGTTTGTCAATTTACGTGTCAAAACAAATACAGGCCTTTAATAAGGTGTTTTCATTTCAAGTAATTTTGGAGCAACCAATGAGTGAATGTCAGCTGATGATGTAAATTTATGTATGAAAAAAAAACTGGAGATACAAAGTTTGATTCCAAAAATTTTAGATTTGATTTCAGTTGATGGAATTTATGGAGTCAATTCCACACAAAAATCCTGATCACAAAAAACATTACATAGAGAATTATATTTGGTTACAATATTAATTATTCCCTGTAAAAGAACTTCTTGGAGCTAATGCTGGCCAAATTAGCTTCAGGTGAGTAGATGTTTGATTTTAGGCCAATTTTCTGTTTCAAATTTTTGCTTTTATTTCATTTTTTCACACCTGATGGAGTACTGATGAGTGTGTTAAAACATAAAAACATAATTGCACTTCACCACCACATAATCGCTGCAGAATGCAGGGATGTAACAACAGTAGCTAGCAGTTATGAGCTAACAGTGTGTAACGCAGACCTGATGAGGCTGGTGGTAGCCTAGTGGGTAGGATACTCACCACTGGACCAAGAGGTCATGGGCTTGAATCCTACTTTCAAGAAAACCACCACTGGGTTCCTGAACAAGACCCTTAACCCCAAGTTGCTCCAGGAGACTGCCCCCTGTAGTTAGGGGATGGAAGTCACATTCCAAAACGTCTGCTAAATGCCGTAAAGGTAAATCTGAAGTGAAGGATTTTGTTTATTGGTATGACCTCAGCATTCACTCCACCTTACAAATGGAAAGAAAAGTAGTTCCTGTCCTACACACTTATGCACTATGCTGTTCAATTTTTCTCTACTGAAGGCACGTTAGATTTAATATAATTTCTAAATCTAATATAGTCATATTTTCAAAGAAGGTTTGATTCTCAAAAAAAGAACTGGTGATATTTTATTATCAGTCCGCCTGTTTTATTGAAATATTACATTATGGTAAAAAGTTTGGGCACCCCTAATCTAGGGAAATACACCTGTGGTAATATATCTGATGGAAGATCTGGCAGAAGATTAACATGATCTTACACTCAAGTGGAACAGTGAAGGGTGTCGGGCGAACGTATCCAAAAATTTGAACGAGAGCAGAAGAAGAGAAGATGCTTTTTTAGCCCAAAACTGAGGCGAGAACAGAGCTGCACTGTGTTCTCCAGCCCTGAAGGACTGTAATGTCTTTGACCTCTCTTACATAATCTGTGCTCAGGGGAAGCTTCACGGTGCCAAACCGGTTTAACTTCAAAATAAATACTGACTTACACCTCGAACTCCTGAGGAGCTGAAAAAAAACATTTGAAAAAGAATGTAAACAGAAGAGGAATGCAAGCAGCACCTTTGCCAAAGAAACCCACTCTGACGGTAAAAGGCCGATGACTGCTAATGAACAATGAAGTTTTATGCGTTCGATTTTAAACTAGGTTTTAGGTTCCAATTTGTTTAATAAATTGTTATGAAACACACTTCACATCCACCTCCAACAATTCAATGATTCTTTTTAATTCATTCAAACAAATTGTGTGAATATATTTTATGCCAAAAACGTAGGAAAAAAAAAATCAAATACCAAATACCAAAATACCAAATGCTCAAAGTCTACCTTTAGATGTACAGAGCTGCTGATGATAAAATTCCATGTTAAATTAATACTCACTTGGCTGCTGGTCTTCGCTACTGTGTGGCTCCTTCCATCTGCTCTGAAAGCCTCCAGCGGAGTGAGAGAGGAAACTGAGGGGGGGAAGAGATCCGGAGGTACCCCACCAAAGGAGGAGTGGGGGGGGGGTAATCAGGTCAACTTTACCTTCAATGTAAAGTCTCCACCTCTCTGCTGAGTTACGGTAAAGTCCAATAGGGCCTCCTGTTGGACATTTTTAGGGTTTTGCTTGTAATAAATTAGTTATTAGTTATTTTCCCCAATATTTACCATTACTCTTAATCCTAACTTTAACCTTCATTCAAAACCTAAACCAAAACCAAATCCTAAACTGGGTCCAAATCTGAACATCTGTGCATGATCTTTTAGGGGCTTTCCGAATCAGGTGGGAAAGGTACAAAGGTACATTTCATGAACATCAGGGGCTGTGCTTCATCATTAGTGTGATTTTGTCAGCAAGCACACTACTCTTCTTAAGGTTTATTTTTATTATAATTCTATTTATAGCCAAAAATAGCACAACTTCCCATCTGAGCCCGTTTGTAATTTTGGTATGGTTCCAATGCTAAAATGTTAATATCTGGTATATTGAGTGTATAGACAGCTTTTTGATCAGGTGTTATTCAGAGGCTAAGTATTGTTCATATAAAGACGAGATTTCTGTGGTTGAGTCGCCTCCATAATGCAGAGGCAAGTTGCCTTAACGGTGTATAGGGTAGAGTGAACATTGTGATGTCACAGCTACGGTGTCTACAAAGTGACAAAAGTGGAGCAACAAATCAATCTTGCAAGAGCTAAAGGCAGCAGCTAATACAGCCTTTAAGACATGAAAGCTCATGTCAGTTATGAAAAAAAAGATGTGTGTCACTGTTGTAGTTTATAAAGGAAAGAATCGGCCCGTGAACACTTGTTTTAATGTTGCTAATTAGCTAGCAAGCTAGCCAGCTCAGTTAGCCGATTTGAGGTGATATTGTAACTTTTCTGGGTGAAAAATGTGTTCCTATTGATCCTGAGGGACACTAAAGTGTGATTCTCTGATTCTCTGAGCTGCTTGTCTTAATACATCCCCGTTTTCATCCAAGCACATCAGGAATAAGATTCTATGAGCGCTGAAGCACAGTTTGCATTTTCTCTTGGAAATTCATTCTAGTTATGCTTGCTACCCTAAACTAAAGTGAGCTTTCGTGGTGCATTGAGGGGGGCACGTAATATATGGCCAGTACTTTTCCCATTTCTCGCCACAGAGGGAGAGTGTGAGGGTCGTCTCCGCTGGAACATAAAGAGCACTTGTCAGTACCCCACCCCCACCAAAGGCTGGGTGGTCAGTTTTCACCTGGACCTCCAGCACAGGGAGCTTCATCAGGCCTACCCTCGGCCTGACCTCACCTTGGCCTTTCACAGTGGGACCAGTGCCAAGCCTTCAGCGGCCACGGCTTTATACCCACCATACCAAGCAGCCACGAAGGCGAAACATCAGAATCTGATCTGATATTTGCTTAGTCTTTGTACAAACTGGGTCCATTTTACACTCGTCCTGTGGGCAGAACCTTATCTTTCTAATGTGTGGCTTCCAGGATGTTCATTCCTTTCAGAGCAAATTCATTTAAATCATCTATCCTAACAAATACAGTATCTTTCTTTCAGCAATGTTAACATTACAATAAATGCAAACAACCAAGAAAGCAGTAAAAAGTATCAGGATTTGTTCTGTTTGTAAAAGTAGTTGATATTGTGTGAGCTGGTGAGGAGAACACAGGTTCGGTTCCAGATTCCTCCTCAGTTCCTCCAGCCAGTAATACTGCACTTCAACAAGAACGCACTGATATACTGAACATAACATCACTATTTACTGTGTAATTTTACTGTTATTTGTATTTATTCTTTTATTTAGTATATGTGGTAATATTAACGTAAAAAACACTCACTGCTGATCTTAACGGTTTTGTAATATTTTCGCAGGTGACTTTTGCACAGAACTGTAAATAAGAAAATAATGAACAAAATAATGTATGTTATATGTAGGACTTTTGTGTTTACAGTGTCTAGTTTCATGTCTTTAGTTACAGCCGTCAAGTGTTTGGTTCTGGTCCTAGTCCTGTTTGTATTTAGGTTTCCCCTGGGTCGTAACCCAGGGTGGGTCTGCTGTCTTCTGTCCATCATTCGTGTCTAGGATTTAGTGTGTTTTAGACCAGTCTTCAGGTTCTAGGTGTTCTTTGTTATTTTGGCCCTTGTGCCTGTTTTTGAGTTTGTAAATAAAGATTAAGTAAAGAATGGAAATCCGCTCTTGTGTCTCTTTCCCCATGGCTCACATGACAGTAAAAGAGGAAAAAACAAGCAAAACACAGCAACAGTGAGAGGCTTGTTGAACATTTCATTCTAAAATCAAGAGCTGATCCTACCCATCCCAAAGGTACTAGACAGGAAGAGGGTGTCCTTCTGAAACAGGGGGTCTTACACAAGTTGTTCAACAAAGTATAACACTGCTGCCTTGCTGGAACTAAAACAAAAACCCAGCCTATTATTCCTCCTCCACAAAATTTTTTGAGCAGGTGTTTTTCTCCTGCATCCCTTAAACCGCCCTGCACCCCTCGGACTACCTGAAGGTGAAGCAGCCCAACACATCCAGGCTTGTGTGTGGCGTCTCATGTGCTGACGTTACTTCCGATGGCATTTCGGAACTCCTGTCCTTATAGGAACTAGCAAGTTTGACCATATCTTATCATTACATTGGTTGCCAATCTAATTCTGTATTGATTAGATGACTGCCAATACCTGAGTGAACTTTTCTACCATGTTGAACCAGCGCAGCTACCTCTCGATTTGTGCCAGTGGTTTGTCTTGGACTACACATGTTCTAGCCATCCTGTGAGTTGGGGAATTTCTAACT
>JBBIGA010070228.1:0-12056 GCA_037576975.1 Alestes dentex
ACATTGGTAAAACAAAAGCTCTTTCAAACAATCATTCAAAGCACGTGTGTGTGTGTGTGTGTGTGTGTGTGTGTGTGTGTGTAGTATACGTATCACAAACACACCAAATTTCATTCCTCTATGTTAATTACGAAGTATAGAACATGTCAAATTGTTGAAACCTTTCAATGTAAATTAGTTAACTTCTCAAACACTAAACTGCATCATTTCAGTAGCTGCAAGTTGACACCCCTTTTGTTGACAAATTGTCATGTGAATGATTCCACCTTCTCTTTGCTACAAATGGTAAAAGAGAAGACCTCCTTATGATTCCTCCCTTAACTATAAAAGCTCTGAGGAACTTTAACTTGTGCTCAAAAAGGGATAATCGGGACATTTTTATGAAAACACAAAAAAGGTAAGAAGGTTCAACAAAATGTTTCATATTAGACAAACTAAAAATTATAATTTCCAAAAAAAATGTCCAGTTTATGCCCTTACCTTTTATTTTAATACAGTAATGTACTCACTATGAAATCATGACATTTCTGAGATGTTTGAGAAGAGATGTGATGAGAAGTAAGAAGCCTAAAAGTAGTGAAATATTTCACACCAGTATAAGACGCAAACCAGGGCTGGACAAATTAGACCAATCAGAGAGCAATCAAGAGAATTAGAGATCAATCTCAACTTGCAGACGTAAAAAAACAATAATATCATTAATCTACTGTAGTTACATTTAATTACCACATTTTGAGAGAACTTCTAATTATAAAACAACAAATGACATGTAATTAATACAATTCAGCAAACATTGTTTTTTAATCTTACAAAAACAAGCTGCTGGGAATAAATGGGTTGATTTCTGCTCATTTCTGGAACAGAAGGTGGAAAACTTTTTCCTATTTATTTTGATTGTTGACTGAATATGTTGCTTATCAGTCTAACAGTTAACAACACAGCTGGAGATCCCATAATAAGGACAATTCTCTGATAAACAGTAATTATAATTTGTCCAACCCTGTAACATGATAATACTAAGAGAGGAAGAGAAATTATGAAAGTAGTGCAGGATATGTAACTTTAGGTAAACTCAACAACAGACAAAAGAAAAATTGTCTTTGCTACAAGATCAATACTGCCCACAGTCTAAGCTCACAGGTTTGTGTTACAGCTCAAACAACCAATGAAAGTGTAATGCAATAGGGGTTACTGCTAAACACAAGAAAAGGAAGGGGGAGGAAAAAAACTAAAAAAAACAAAAAAACAAACCAAAAAAACAAAAAAAACAAACACAACTCAGGGTGAGAATGCAAAGGGCAACTTGACTCTCAGAAAACTTCATACCCAATAGCAACTAAACTGGCTCACAACGGAAAAGGTGGTTGCAATTAAACTACCTTAAATATTCACCTCCAAATTCATGTACGCATTATACAAATGTGTTATTGTATACTATATGAAGACAGGGGTTTTTAAATAAAGAGAGCAATTTTAAAGTATTTTAACTGCAAGTACCAAGAGTGGGTGCTACAAACCATTGTTTAGTCAATATATGGATGGCACCAAAATTCACTGGCATGTATCAATGGCAAAACTAAAGACCTAAAAATACATTTACAATGGACATTACATATTCAAGGTATGTTGGATGAAAAGTGACCACATTTTGCATCACTGTTCCACACTACTTTTAGGTAAAAATTTTGGACTTACCAATCATTCTTAATCAACCAAATATACAAAACTTTCTGGTCTATGCATGACAGCATGTCAAGTTTATAGTATCGGCTATGATACTAACATGGATATATTAAAATGGCATTAGTGCATGGAGAAAACAAAGGCAGTTTGACAATGATGCACTTAATTACAAGCTGAAAACTGCATAATACTCCTGTAAAGTTTCACTGACTTGGGAAACTGACTCATGCTCATATCTGTAACTTTATATTTGTCACTTTAGTCCAGAATAAAAACAGTTTGGTCAACCAATGGCACCTATGGGGCAGATTTATTAAGCTCTAGTGGTGGTACTCAAGCTTTGGTGGTGGCAATGGAAAAGTATCTACTTCTCTTTTTGATTCAAGGAGAAAGGATGTAATAAGATTTCATAAACATCCATTTTTGTAGCATATCATGCCTAACAGGTTGAGTTAGCTTAGCTGAAACGGAATGCAGCACTTCGTGTTAACAGCTTTGTTTAATCCGCAACAGGTTTAGAATTGTCACTTTTTTCCTTGAATTCTAACCAGCTATGTTTGAATATGCTAGTACAAATCTAAAGGACACAAAGCTGCTGAAATCACACTGAATGATTAATCTATTTAAATGGTAAATAGATCATCAGTGAATAACACAAGTGTTGCACAAGAACTATACAATAATAGGCAATAAACAACGTCTGCACAACCGTTTAAATATGAATGAACTGCAAAGAATTTCAGAAAATGAATTTGGGCCTTTTCTCAACTGAAGTGTCAATACTGTGCCCACACAAATGTGTTTTATTGTAGCTAGTAAATTGACTGAGTTTTACGAAAAAAAAAAACCCAACAAATAACCATGAAATTAGGTTAGATCTCCTACATAATGTTGAATTTTCAATTTAAAGAGACTGTCTTTGGGGTGAAAAAAGGGGAGGTTGTCAAAATTCTAAAATGAACACTATTACATATAAAAACTACACTGAAAATATACAGCCATGCATTCAAATCGAATAAATTATAATAAACTGTACAAACCTCATAACAGTACCTACAAGAGAACATATTTGTGAGTGGAACACAGGTAGAACAATCACCTACTTTAGATGTGGGTGAGAATAATTTAATATGTTATCAGTAAAAACTAGGCAAGTTAGCTGTTACCCTTTACTTAATAAATCTGCCCCTCCATCTCAAACCTCTACATGCCAATTTTCCCCCCCAAATAAATTCTCTCAATACAAAACAGTTGTAAAGACAAAGTACAATTGGAATGGAGATACTTCATCTTTCAGCAATAAACGGGGATCAGATCAATTTTTGTAAAAATACAGGAGGGAACATCAGAAGGAAGTTATTTAATTTCACAATTTTCTCTGCAAACTACATCTCACTAGTCTATATTACACCAAACTTACATATCATTCTGAATACTAATATATACAAAAACAAAGCAAAGATCAATAATAAGCAAAGAACTTGGTGTTTACAAACAATTTTAAAAATAACTTTTTCCAAAAGTAATACAGCAATTCCACTCCATTCACAGCTGAACACGGTCACTAAGAAAACTTTTAGGACTTGCCACTACAAGCAATTTCTTGCTTTCTTTCACACTAACAAACAAAAGAATGTCCAGTTTTCAGGATGTAGGTTAATATCAGCTGTTCAGTTTGAATATTCGATTCAATTCAATTCAATTCGATTCATATTCCTACAGATTTCTAGTTAAGGAGATTGCAGCCCATTTCTTCAGAACATCACTAATAATGTGAGTCAGTGCGAATGGAGAGGAATAGCCATATTTAACATCTATTTAACACTTCTTACCTTGATTAAAAATCTATGACAAATATCCTCCAAACAACTATGTACCAGGACAATTGCTGTCATAAGCAAAGTTTCAATTGAAAGGGGACATGATTAAATCTAAGTTGCCTTAGAACTCTGGACACTGAAAATTTAGAGAAATTTTATTTTGCAAAAATAGTACGCAAGCCAACAAGAATGCCCTTCTTTCTCTGAATATTTCTCAACTTTTCCAATTTGGATATACCTATAAAGCATATGTAAAGTACATGACCAGCCCAGCCAAAAACAATGCAACATCTAACTGCATATTACAAAGTACCTAAAACAGTCCGTTTTCAGAATGGCCATGGACAGACACAGGCAGGCCCATACCATCTATTTTACACACAAGTGGCAGTTCTGCTGTTTATTTAGCATAAAACACTGAGGCCCATACAGCAGAATATAAAATGCATAAACAGATTTTTTTCAGGATATTTTACCACAACACCCAACTTTTTAATCTGCCAATGAAACCAATATGATATACATTTACCATCACATCAGAAATTGGCATCAATAACAAAGTCCTTATATGTTGAGAATGCTAAGGGATACTGGACAAATGCAGATTTGTAAGGAATAGTAAAGTGAGGTATTTAAAATTATTGATTCGCTATCTAATATTTGTACATGGCAATTACAACTAGTTCAAAGTGAATGTATAGCTTTTAAAAAGCTTTTTCACAACACTTTGGGACATTTTAATGCTTTAAGGTGTAGGTTAACTTAAAAATTTACATATAAGTTGTATTTACAAAGAAATTTAGTCTTGTTGGTTGAAACGTTCAACCTGAAATTTAGAAAACCTACTTCCTAATCAAATTTGACTTTTTGTGACGGGTTAAAGCCTAAGAGATTTGGTGAGACACAAAATATGAAATGACTGGACAAAACGTTTGTCTGTGGTCATCAATCTGATTCATGATTAATGCCCATTTGAACATTAAAGCTTTACAAAAACACAATATAAAATCAACCAATGACAGTTTTAAAGTTCTTTTAACAAGTACTGAATGTACAATTTTACAGAATTTAGTTACTAACTTATAAACACATACCATACTCATGGCATCAAATCTTAAGTGCATTCTGTGTCTCAGTCTCTCAAAAACATCACCACTTTAAGATCATTTTAACATTGTCAGCATTTGCTTGAACAAATTTAACACTTAAGATGGTTTAAACAGTAGATGGACATTGGAAATGGGACTCAAGTACAATGAATCAAAAATTTAACCTGATAAATTTCAACTCAGGCCATGGCATCCAACATGGAATGAGACAGGAATAAAATTTCAATAGTAAATTAACAATAGAGTAAAAAAATATTTAACATTACTTAAAAAAAAAGAAAAAAAGAAAGAAAAAAAGAATAAAATCACTGCATGCATGTTTGTGTGAATGTGTGAGCAGTCTTACCTTTATGTATGTACCTACCTAGTAATCCCATTTATGGTGCTGTGGCGGTCTTTAGATCCAGCATTCTTCTTTTGATTCAATAAAAGGAAAAATACAGCCAGACAGACAAAATATACATACCTTTTCCATCCTTGTCCTAACGGTGGCGGTATTCCCTCTCTCTGTCGCGGTCTCTCTCCCGGTCACGGTCTCTTTCGCGATGGCGGTCGCGTTCACGACTGCGCTCTCGGTAATAGTCTTCGTGGCGATCACGGCTGCGTGACTTGTGGCGACGGCTTTTTTCACGAGAACGACTATGGTCTCTTTCGCGGGACCTCTCTCGTCTGCTAAGAAAGACATTTTTTTTTTTAACTTTCAAGTCTTTTTTTCCCCACTTCAATTTTTTCCTAAAAGTTTGAAATAAAGTAGGCTCATCATAATCATGAAATGTAGTTGATGATAGTTAATTATATAAATTATAAACTTAAAAAATGTATTTATTTGTTGACTGACTGTTAAAACCTGCTTATGTTTCATTTGCAAAGTATGAAAATGTCATTATCAAATCAACCAGCATAAAACGCGGAAAATTAATAAAATCTAAAAAAAAAAAAAAAAGCTAGATGAAATTGTAACTGAAACGAGAACCAAGAAGCACTTTCTTACAAAAAAGACATAATAAAGTATATGAGTGAATGGTGTCTTTATGAAAAACAGCTTGCCACCTATATTTTGTTAAATACCAAGTAACATCTTAACACTGCTTTCTGCAATTAGACTGTCAATACACTCAAAAAAGTGACACCCAAAACAGGTTATTATGAAACGCTATACTAATAGTCTTTCAGTTATCTTTTTTTTTCTTATTAGTGCTGCTGTTGCTGTTAAAGCGAGAGGAATTGCAGCATTTTACCTGGAGGCAGAGCCGTAGGATTTAGACTCAATACCATGCAGGCAGTCCTGCAAGGAGCTGATGAGAACTTTGCAGCGGTCATCCGCAGATACTTTAGACTGCTTGATTAATGATATGGCGGTCACCAGAGTTTCAATAGCACTGCCATAATCCGCTGCAACACAAAGGCACAGTTTAACAAGCTTATTCAGGAAACACATACAAGGCTGTGGGAAAACAGTGAAATAACAAAAAAAAACCAAAAAAAACAGAGCAGGGTATGTGCAGGTATCAACAAATTTTAAAACTTCAATACCTTTTAGTGCCACTATGAGACATTTTTAATCCTAATAAAACTATCCAAGTTAAAGTTACAAAGTACTGTGGGTGAACACAAAACAGATGGTCTTGATAGGTAATAAGTCCAACAAATTCATGTTAACAAACATTAAAATATTTCTTATTTCTCTAAAATTGTTATTCCACACACAGCTAAGTAGGAAACTAAAAGTAACTATTGTTTTAGCCTATGCCAATTATTTAGCCGTTTCTGCTTCTATTGGGGGGGAAGCAATAAAAAACAAAACAAAAATTCTTCTTGCTTCAAACTTACATTCTGTGAACCCCTCAGAATCAAGTGATCAGAAATAAAGGATGAAATAAAAAAAAACTTTAAGGAGTGTGCTTCAGGCCTTCACTTCTGCAAAGCTGAAAATGTATTTTTATTACTTGTAATGACTCAAGAATACCCTGTAGATTACAAGCATGTACCTGCACTGGCGTCTGAAACAGCCCTGGATATAGCGCTGCTAGAAATCGCTCTGTTCCGGTTCATTATCTCCTCAAACTCTGCTTCACTTAGAGGGGCCCGAGCTGCATCCATATCCCTGCGAGAGTCAGAGTGTGAGAGAAAAAGAATAAATGTAAAGACAGTTAATGTAACTTATTGTCAGGGCAACTCCTACACATGCTAAATCAAGGGGAAACAGTGCAAAGCAAACCATCAGTAGTTACTCATCACAAAAGTTAAAAAATAAAACAAAAGGAAAAAAAACCCAACCCACACTCATGAGAGATATTAGAAGGTAACTAACAAGTTGGGTGGTAACAGAAAGACAATCTGATGTAACAGTGACTCAATGAATTACAGATAATCCAAGTATCCATGAAATCAATTTTTTGCCATTTTAATATATCACTGAACAGGGCTGAAACACTGACAATGTACATACATATATTTGGAAATAAATGCTTTCAATCTGAACAGTTTTGGTTGACTGACTACATTTGGGACCAAGGGCTTAGAGGATAAATTTAAGTTTTCGCTTTTTTTTTTTTTACCTGCCAGGGCCATAATCTCCGCGATCATATGGTGGCGGTCGCCCGTATGGGTCGTTTGGAGGTGGGCCTCTGCTGTCTGATGATGGCATGTTGTTGTTTCCCGGTGGAGGGAAGAAGGCAGGGTTGACATGGGGGGCTGGGGGCGGGCCTCCAGGAGGGGGGCCCCGCATGTGAGGTGGAGGAGCCAGAGCCAGAGGAGGACCAATAGGACCAGGGGGCCGGGGAGGAAAGGGGCCTGGAGGAGGTGGGCCTTGCTGTGGTGGGGGTGGGCCTGGGGGTGGACCATAGCCTGGTGGTGGTGGGCCAGGGGGCATAGGGCCCATTGGAGGCTGACCAAACTGACCAGGGAACATGACAGGGGGAGGGGGGCGGTCACCTCTGTTGGGGGGTCCAGAGAGGGGTGGGGGGAGACCCTGACCAGGCGGAGGGGGTCCAGGGGGGCCTGGAGGTCCCGGAGGTCCTGGTGGAGGGCGAGGAGGGCCTTGCATACCACCTGCAAAATAATTAAAGCATACAAAACAATTACTATAGAACTGGGGAATATGGAAAAATTCTTAAGAAATTTTCAGGAGTAACTGAAAGTAATTGAAAGTTATGAAAAAATGTATGTGAAAAATGTATGCATAATATGAAATAATCTATGAAAATATATATCTATATTTTCCTGCTGGTCCATGCAGCTGAGTGAATGGCTGGTTTCTTAATCCCAGTCTAAAGGGGAAAAGACCATCCAGTGCAAGTTTTCAAAGTTCAAAGCCTTGCGTCATCAATACCAAAAAAGGCTTAATTGTGGCTATTGTTAGCATTTTATCTCCCAGATAAGCCCAACTTGAGAACTACTAACTGAAGTGAGCATAATAGTGTTCCTACATATGATGTTCTGACAATCATTGTAATTACCTGGAAAGTGTGGTGGAGGCGCTCCAGGTCCGACAGGTCCAGGGAAGCGGTCTCCTCCAGGGCCTGCAGGACCTGGAAAGCGCCCTCGACCCCGTCCCAGGGGGAAGCCACCACGGGGCCCCACACCTGGAGGCCCGGCCTTACCCTCTCCTGACATCTGCCCTGACTGAGTACCTGCAGAGATTAAAGGAAAACCATCACTGACCAGGCAAAGGTACTGCATGTACATTCAGAATAGGACCAAACCAATAGCAAGATTAGATCTGATAACAATGGTAACAATTATCAGACTGATTTTCAAATTTATTCAGTTCCCCCCATTATCCCAAATGTTTTTGGGATCAGAAATTCCTTTGGGTATCCAAAACCTATTTAGTTTAACATTTTCTCAGTTGTGTGGAGTTGCTACAGAATGACAAAGGGACTTGCTTCTGTGTTCTTTGACCCTGTATATTATCTACAAAACTGACACATTTTGTAAATTTGTCCATGTTTATAGATCACATGATGTCAAACATTATCAAAAAAAAACAAAAACACATACCCCAATTCAACACATTTTGAGACAGATATGCTAACTGGTATGGCGTAAGCTTACATTACACAATGGCTACATTAGCCTCATAGCTACAGCACAGAAAGCTCTGGATCCCCTTTAAGGTGGCAGAGGGTATAGGGGACAATTGCATAAATTTGATTTTAACTAGATTTCTGCTGTAAGAATGATCTATTGCTTTGGTCACCAGGCATAGAAAGCTCCTCACTCTTGCGTGACTGCAGCTCAAACTGGCTGAGAGACTGTTTATTGCAAGGAGTTACAATCGGATTCTGTCCATGTAGTTCTCGCTTTGACAGCAAGTCCAGCAACTTTCTGGAGGAGGTGTCTGAGCCCACACACACCAGTGCAAATCTGCAGAGCATAAGATACATAGAGAACACTGAAATGACTACAGCCAAAGACTTTTAAAACCTGCATTTGAAAAACTTTTAATGCCACTCAGAGTTAAAACGAAGGCCTACGTATAAAACGGAGGCCAATGTTATAATAACCAAAATCAAAGACAAACAACAAATTTGATGTTACCAAGTACTCTGAAAATTTTAAAGGCAATGTTAGAAAAACAACAATTTAAAAATCCAATTTCCCATGTCTTAGCATTGTTAAGATTTTTTAAAGATACAAATTTAATAACAATTAGACATTTTTAGATTTATGAATATATTGCCCTAAGACTGTAAAGAAGCTGTATTGACAATCACATGCAAGAGATTTAAAAATGCACCAATCATTGATCTGAAAGTGATGATTCTAATGTACTGGCTTTAACATTTTAGAGACAAAGAAAAACACAACCATGGTATATATACTTCATCTGTGACACAGCAAATCAATCCAATTCTCACACATACATTTATTACTTCTGCCATTTTTCTTGCCATAAAGGTTACGTCAACATACTCAACAGGCTAAATTGCCTAGACATATTCTACACTAACTAATAAGTTAGGGGTGTGTGTGTCTGAACGTGTCCAAATAAATCTGAACAGTGACAAAGATACACACAACAAAGGCAGCGTAAAAAAAATCTAGCGCCAAAACAAAAATGTGAGCCTTTATTTTATGACAACAAAAATAATCTAACACTTTCATTTGGAAACCAAGAGCATTACCAAATCCTCAAATCTGCGCATGAAAGAAAGCTTTGAGTTGCAATTTCCAAAACCAAAACATTAAGGTTAATATTCCAGAGGGTTACAGAGCCAAATTGCATCAGGTTAGAGATGTCAAGTCTTACAGAAATTAGTGACTTACTCACCCTTTCGACTGACCGTTAGCCCTGTTCTCAAAAAACTTTATCTCCAGCACATCATTAATGCCTATGGAACGAATGGCCTCTGTTAGATCTTCATCTGTGGTCCACTGCAAAGAGGGAAAATGTGTTGACAAGCATACCCATCCTGCGGTCGATAATGTGGATAACACAGCACTCTTTGCTTCATATGCCATAAAATGATTTGAAACCTAAATATAATGTAAGTAAACACAGCCACTAAAAGAAAATGAAAAGCACATTTTCTGTCCCAAAGGGATTCTGAGTGAAACAGTTACAAGCAAAACTGATTTTCGTAATGCTCATTTTGTACATTAATGTACTTTCTAAGAAAACGGCACATCCTCCAAAATTCAGTAACAGTTCATAACAATCAATTTGAAAAAGCTGCACTGATTACCTTTACATTTTAAATGGCAAGTTGCTGTGTGTCTCACTAAATGCCTGTTACAATTAAGTGTGATGACAGATCTGTAGATACTCGTCTTCAGCTAATACTTCGTAAAGCTTTTACTTAAAATTATGCCTCCATGTTTGTTTTTAATTTTTAATTGTATTCTAGCACAAGATAATTATGTTATACTGTTTCATGTCTTAACGTTTAAGAAAAAACAAATCCACTGAACTCAACTGCGACAAAAACAGTTATAACATTCATAAGAACTCCAGTAATTCTATTGTTTAGCGGCACCATAAATAACCTTCTCAAACCGCACAAAATTTTGATGGCGGCAGCAGAATTTTTAGATAGGTCAAATAAGTTAACTAACTATAGAAACACTCAAAAGTTACAGCACAAGACAGAAATAAAACATTCAGATTGCTAACAGAACTAACCCAGGTGAGGTTGCCGATGTAAAGAGCAATTCTTTTTCCTGTGTAGGTGTAGACAACGTTGGACGGAGCCCCTTTACTTCCCTCCGAGCCGCCTGGGGCTGGCAGGTTGTCCAGGTAATCTCTGTCCTCAGGAGCATCTCCGTTGTTGGCAGATGGTGAAATGACATCATCATACAAGTCTATCTGCTCGTGAACAGGGTAATCTGTTTCCTAAACAAAAAAAACAAACAAAAAAAAAAAACACAGTTTCATACAAGTTCAGTTCATCTGGAAAAAAAAGCAACAAAATCCTACATATAAAGTATAAGGGCAAGGCTTCTTTTCATGTATTTGAACATACACTCCTAAGGGTATATATAAGGCAATCCTTAAGTTAAATTTAATACCTTTTAATAACTATTTTTACTACCTTCTGAATTAAAAAAAAAAAACATCACGACACTGAGTTGCGAGTGTTAATCAGCGACCTTTCTAACGTTTACGCAGATTTTGACACATATAACACTATACAACAGAATAGATTTACAGACTCACTGATGTTGACCACATATTGCACATTTATTTCACTTTGTGAATAAAAATAAAACAAACTACATAAAATGTGCAAAAAAGACAACATTCGCTGGCATTCACTGCATGAACTGTTGATACATTACAAACTGGCATCTGCTATATGAACTAAGTATTTGATTTTAACATAAACATGTACTAACAAACTATAGGTCCAGGTCTATTGTTTACCGTTTGTAAAAACAGCTTAAATTTAGAGGTGTAATTTTTTCATCATTTAGCGCAATTTTCACACATTTAGAGCTAAATGTGTTAAAAACAAAATGTTGCGCTCTAACTGTTGCACTTTTACAAACGGCGACTCTAAATGTGGGATTTTTGAGCTCTAAATGCTGAGCTCTAAATGTTCAGAAGACATGTTAATTGGCCACGCCCCATGATTACAAGGATGTTACTTAGCAGGGGGCTGGACTGCGTGCTGTGATCTCCCCTCACCAACATGGAGGAATTGCCTTAAATGATCTTAAATCTAAATGGTAAATATGAAAAAATATCTCGCACTCTAAATGTGAAACTGCACAGTTAGATAGGGCTCGGCGACACCTTTCCAACGACCCCTTGTTTAACATAATAGTCCCCCAGTAATCCGGAGTTATTAGATGAAAACCCTTCACCTCTGACAAAAGTCATGGGACACCGGTTCGAGGTGACAAAAGTCATGGGACACCGGTTGGAGCCCAGATACGCTAAAGCCTACGTTTAAATGAACTAACGCAAACTTTAGCAGATAGAATTTCACTCAAAATA
>JBBIGA010070279.1:0-10000 GCA_037576975.1 Alestes dentex
TTATTTTTTATCTTTTATTGTTATTTTATTATTTTTATTTTTATTCTTATTTATTATTATCTTTATTTTATCCTATTATACTGTTCCACTTATTTTTGCTGCTCTTAATTTTATACTGTCCACTTTCTGGTGTACCGAGCAAATTTCCCACTTGTGGGACTAATAAAGGCTTATCTTATCTTATATTCAAAACATACCAGTTCAATAATGAAACAGCAACAGATAAAGGCACTCAGGAGTTGTTTGGGATGCAATAATAGTTCATGCATCATTTTGCTCTTCTTGCAAGTCTGCTGGCTTCAGGTCATCTTATGAGATACTAAAACTGGCAGAGTACATGCCTTTTTGGCCCTGATCTGGAATCAGTCGGCTCTATTTTGGTCCTGTGAGAACCTATGGAGGCTGTGGCCTAAACCCAGTGCTTTACTCTGCAACAGCTGCACTAATCCATCAATGGTGGCTCATTATCAATCACTTGTTTGCTATTATGAGTGTGTGTGAGAGTATGTTGTGTTTTGTGTACTGCACTGTGTTGTATTTTACTCCAATCTAATTTGAACAGACAATCTATTCCGTTCATGATTCACTGGGTTGATGCCGGATAGCAAGAAAGAATAGAACAATATCACCATGGAGGTGGCCAAGTGGCAAAAGTGCTTTGACAATTTGGCAATTTAGCATTTTCCATTGATCTCTAAAAGAGGAGTGGAGGCTCTTCGGCTGCTAAAGGCATACTGACAGCTTCCTTCACACATGGCGATCTAACCATTTAGTTGACTTGACTGACAGGAGTCTGCAGGTACATTGACCCGAAATCTTGTTTGTTTGTGGATTTTTCTGTTTTCTGGTTATCAGGTAAAGAAATAAATTGCATTTTTAATTATTTTGCTTTACTTTCTGACTCGACAAACTTCTAAGTAATTGAGATAGAATAGTGCGTGTGTGTGTGTGTGTGTGTGTGTGTGTGTGTGTTTGTGTGTGTGTGTGTCTTACAAGCTTTGTCTTCATCTTCACTTCCCATTGTCTTCTCCTGCCATGTCCCATTATCTGTTTCTTGTTTCAGGCTCTCAGCAGTGGAAAAAGAAACTGGTTACACTGCTTGTGTGAGTGTGTGTGTGTGTGTGTGTGTGTGTGTGTGTGTGTCTTGTTGGAGGTTGCTTTCTCATTTTTCACATGCTTTTCACATGCTTGAGTTCCTGGTATGAATGCTTGTTCTTGTGCTTGATCTGACTCACCAGAAGACACACATGATCTGGCTCCAGTCTGGCTCAATTGATTGCTTCATTGCATTACTTCACTGCTTTTCAACGCCACTTCTGTCTCTCCAATGATCCTCCTCCGGTAAGCTGACGCTGTTCGACTTGGTGGAGAAGTCAAGGCAGTATATACAGAGGGGGAAATAATTATTTGATCCCCTGCTGAATTTGTAAGTTTGCTGACTTACAAAAAAAATGAACAGTCTCTAATGCATGAGGTAGTTTCATTTTTATGGAGAGAGACAAAATATCAACCAAAAATCTGAAGCTTCAGACGTGAAGCTTCAGCTTCTCCACAGATTTTCTATAGCATTAAGGCCTGGAGACTGGCTAGGCCAATCCATGACCTTAATGTGCTTCTTCTTTAGCCACTCCTTTGCTACTTTGGCAGTATGTTTTGTGTCATTTTGTTGCTGGAAGACCATCCACAACCCATCTTCAGTGTTCTGGCTGAGGGAAGGAGGTTCTCGTCCAAGATTTTACAGTACAATTGGCCCCTCAATGCGGGGAAGTTATCCTGTACCCTTAGAAGAAAAACATCCCCAAGCATAATGTTTCCACCTCCATGCTTGACTGTGGTGTTCTTTGGGTCATACTCAGCATTTCTCTTCCTCCTAACATGGCAGGTCGAGTTGATGCCAAAGTGTTCGATTTTGGTCTCATCTGACCACAGCACTTTCTCCAAAGCCTTCTCTGAATCATTTAGCTGTTCACTGGCAAACTTAAGATTGGCTGTACATGTGCCTTCTTGAGCAGGGAGACCTTGCGGGCACTGCAGGATTTCCATCCATTATGATGTAGTGTGTTACCAGTGGTGTTCTTAGTGACTGTGGTCCCAACTGCCTTCAGATCATTAACAAGCTACTCCTCTGTAGATCTGGGCTGATCCCTCACCTTCCTCATGATCATCCTCACCCCATGAGGCAAGATACTGCATGGAGCTCCAGACTGAGGGCAATTGATGATCATTTTATATTTCTTCCATTTCCAAATAATCGCACCAGCAGTTGTCACCTTCTAATCAGGCTTCTTGCTGATGGTCTTGTAACCCATTCCAGCCTTGTGCAGGTCTACAATCTTGTCCCTGAAGTCTTTTGACAGCTCTTTGGTCTTGCCCATGGTGGTGGAGAGGTTGGAATGGAAGAAACTGAGAGAGCTGAGGCCGCAGAGAGAGCTGAGAGGCTGGCTGGGGTTGCAGAGAGAGCTGAGAGGCTGGCTGGGGCCGCAGAGAGAGCTGAGAGGCTGGCTGGCGCCACAGAGAGAGTTGAGCTGAGAAAGGCTGCTGGGCTGAGAGAGGCGGCAGGACTGACCTGAGCTGGGCTGAGCGGCTGAGCGGCTGAAGAGGCGGTCGTGCTGGCTGGGATGGCCGAGAGGGCAATCGCGCTGGCTGGGATGGCCGAGAAGACGATCGTGCTGACTGGAGCGGAAGAGGAGGCGATTGCGCTGACTGGAGCGGCACAGGAGGCGATCGCGCTGACTGGAGCCTCAGGAGAGGCAGAGAAGCCGATTGCGCTGACTGGAGCGGCAGAGGAGGCGATCACGCTGACTGGCGTGGCCGAGAAGGTGATCGTGCTGACTGGGACGGCCGAGGAGAAGGCTGGAGATCGGACTGGGCCGATCTGAGAGAGGTTGCTGTAGCTGTCATGGGAGCCGCCATCTTGGATCTGGTACGGGATCCCCTCCGCCTCCGGGATTTTCTTGCCGTGTTGGAGACAGGAATGTCTGCAAATAAAGTCAGCAGATCCAATACCACAGGTAGGTCCTCCGGTCGCCCACGCCACCCGTACATGAGATCGTCCGCCTCCGAACTCGCATACTCCGGGAGCTCCGGAGGATTGTGCTGATTTCCTCTGTTCGCTTTCCACCTCTGTGGCTTTCTCACCACGTAGGAGATGGGAAGGCTTGCGATGAAACCCCACAGGTCAAAGATCTCTGGCTGATCCGCCTGTTGACCACTCCAGCTGTGAGTGAGATCGTCCTTGTCAGAGCTACCGTAGTCCAGGAACTCCGGAGGGTTACACCGACTCTCACTGCTTGGCTCCTCTCGCCACTGAGTCCCGTGCTGGATATGCCTCGAACTTACGGGACTCGAGAGGAAGTCTGCTGTGCCTTTGTAATGGGAGCATTCTGTCACGCTTTGGCTTTGACCAAAAAAGTAGAAAGAGGCATAGGCACAGACTGTCACTGCAGGTGATTTATTGCAAAATAAGAACAGAACCAAAAACCAGAACAGATAGCTGGCACAGGGGCCAAACTCTAAGACTATACAACAAAGGAAAAGGACACAGAACAAGATACAGGTGAAAGTATGCTCCCATAACCAGAACTAAGGAGAGACCAACTCAAATACCGTGAGAGACAGAACAGGAACCAATAAACAGATAATCAGTCAGACTTCAGTCAGCTGTAAGCAGGAGGAGTCCAGTTATTAGTCCTACAGCAACCTCTAGTGGTCGCTGACTGGTATCGTGACAGATGTCAAGGACTGATTGGGGGATTTGATCTGCCTCACAAACACCCCTCCAACGTATCCCAAATGGTACAGGGATAGTGAGACTGATATTCTGGTCTATTCATAAAATATTTGGTGCTGCATCTCCAGATGCCCAGGCCTAACAGTGCCACTGGTACAAATGAATCAAAATCTAAACTGCCGAAGAAAGAGATCTTTTAAGATGCCACTGATTTAAAACAACAGGCAGTACCAATATCACTGATTTAGTTTTTAGTTTCAGATTCTTTAGCTCCAAGGTCAGGTTTATAAAAAAATGGTCCTTTCACTGAAGTTAAAGGGGACATATTATGCAAAACTCACCTTTTGCATCCTTTTGTATTTCCATTTGGGTCTCTACTGCTACTATAAACACTCCAAGCGTGAAAAAAAATCTGTTTTCTGTGAGTCAATTGAACAATTTTGGTGTCAGGAATCATATGCTTCCATGAGCCATTTGGACACCCCCCATTGTGATGTAATAATGGGGAAATTTGCATAGAACCACCCCTCATCTGTCGAGCCCCCACCGACTAGATTAGTTGGAGATCCGCCATATTTGTCTGCTGGTTTTACAAGCACGCATAAGACGCTGAGCGCTATGGCTACAGTGTTGTGTTCATCTTGCTCTGGGTCCGACTTGGGGTCGAACATATAGGGCTGGATAGCGCTTCTGTTTCAGGTGTGTTAAACGCACAGCATTGGCATGGGGTGGGTGGGGCGTGGCCAGCTACAGCTTATTTGCATAAAAGTGACAGAGCCCTTGAACGTCTCATTTTGAAATGAACTGAAACTTCATGAACATGATTTGTATAGCCCATAGACCTATTATAACTAAAGTGAGTTTTGCATAATCTGTCACGTTTTGTCACGGAGGAGACCCGAATGACTGTTTGTTTGCCCAGATGTTGCGTGGAGGAAGAGCCCAGTCACGGATTGACACGATAGAGCCGGTAAGCCAAGCGATTTAGTCTGAGAATGCTCCGAACTAAGAGTAAAGATTCCCACCAGGAACCAACATTCTCACATGCACACATAAGGGTATATAAAGAGTTACAGTACTCATGGTACCATGAGTTGATGACAAGAGTTGATCTGGACATGAGACCCAAATGTCTGCATGCTAGGAAGTACCTACTTCCTGCATGCTAGGAAGTACCTACTACCCTGACGCGAGTCAATTCCAGTGCCTGATGATGTCACGTGACCTGGTATGACAGTACGCCCCCCCAGGACCATCACCAGACGGCCTTGGCTGAGAGGACACCCGACGACGGTACACCTGGATGAACGATGGGTCTAGGATGAATCGCCCGGGGACCCAGGACTGTTCCTCCAGGCCGTAGCCCTCCCAGTCGAGAAGGTACTGGGTGCCACGACCACGGCGTCACGAGTCCAGGTTCGGCCGGACGGTGTAGGCAGGACCACCGTCAATGATCCGAGGAGGAGCAGGAACCTGGGGAGACAGAGCAGAGAAAAACACCGGTTTAAATGGGGACATGTGAAATACTGGGTGAATCCTGAGAGAGGCAGGCAGCTGGAGCCAAGAGGTGACAGGGTTGATGCGCTTGATGATCTTGAATGGACCAATGAAGTGGGGTGCCAGTTTCTTGGACACGGTGTGGAGGGTAATGTTGCGAGTGAAGAGGTAAACTCTGTCACTAGCGTGGAACAATCATCCCGGGGGGTGCCGACGGCGATGTTGCTTGACATAGTGGTCGTTGGTTCGGAGGATGGCATTGCGGGCTTGAGTCCAGATCTGCCGGCACCCACGGACCAACTATTTGGCTGAAGGGACATCAACCTCCGGTTCCTGATGTTCAAACATTGGAGGCTGGAAATCATAGCATACCTTGAATGGGCTGAGGCCAGTGGCAGAGGATGTGAGGAGGCTATGGGAAAGTTCTGCCCAGACGAGGTAGTGGGCCCAGGAGCGCTGGCGATTGGCCACAAAATTTCTAAGGAAGCGCTCCAGTTGTTGGTTGGTCCGCTCCATCTGACCATTGGTCTGGGGATGGTACCCAGATGAGAGGCTCGAGGTGACATTGATCAGACGGCAGAAGGCTTGCCGTGAACTGGGGCCTTCTGTCTGAAACGATGTCCTTGAGGAACCCATGCAGGTGGACTACGTGCTCAAGGACTAATTCAGCGGTGGTCTTAGCCATGGGGAGTCCAGTCAGAGCCACCAGGTGAACTGCCTTGGACAATCGGTCCACGATGGTGAGTATGGTGTTCTTCCCCATATAGTCAGGCAAACCAGTGACAAAGTCCAGGGCCACATGCGACCAAGATCTGCGGGGCACAGGGAGAGGTTGGAGAGCAGCAGTGTTGGGAGACTTGGTCCTAGATCTGCGGGGCACAGGGAGAGGTTGGAGAGCAGCAGTGTTGGGAGACTTGGTCCTAGCACAAGTGTTGCAAGCCTGGACGAAGGTCTTGGTGTCACTGGCCATGCTGGGCCACCAGAAGGCCCGCTGGAGGAGTTGGTAGGTCCGGTGGTTGCCCGGATGTCTGGCAATGGTAGAGGAGTGAGCCCACTGGAGAGCCTCCTGGCGGATACCAGTGGGGACAAACAGGCGACCAGGAGGAGTGTTGGCTGGAGGAGGTTCCAAGGCATGTCCCTGGCGAACTTCCAACCCCCACCGGAGAGAAGCCATGATGAGGTGAGATGGCAGGACAGACGCAGGGTCCGTCCGGGGACTCTTTCCACAACAATTTCAACAACAAATGACTTGGCCGGGTCAGGATGCAGGAGGAATCTGTTGTGGAAAGCTGGTGCTGGTGGAAACTTACAGAACAACTGGTGGGCCAACAACCTCTTGAGAACTGCCTTGACATGCTGGGTGTGCTCCTCCGGGTTCCGAGAGTAGATCAGCATGTCATCCGGGTAGGCGACACACCATCTACCCAGCATGTCATGGAGGACGTTGTTAATGAACTGTTGGAGGGTGGCAGGACTGTTGCAAAGACCAAATGGCATTACCAAGGTTTCATAGTGGCCGGGGGGGTTATGAAGGCTGTCTTCCACTCATCACCCTCTCTGATGCGGACCAGGTTGTAGGCACTCTGTAGGTCCAATTTGGTGAAAATCTTGGCACCAGAGAGGGCGTCCAGGTGGTATTAGTGACCGGAAGAGGATGACGGTTCTTTATAGTGATGTTGTTGAGCCCCTGATAGTCGACACAGGGGCGAAGACCGCCATCTTTCTTCTTAACAAAGAAGAACCCCGCGGCTGCAGGAGATGAGGAAGGCTGAATGGTCCCCTGGCGCAGGCCCTCTGTTATGTACTCTTCCATGGCCTTCTGTTCCCCCGCAGCGAGAGAGTAAAGACGGTCGTGGGGTGGTACCACGCCGGGCTGGAGGTCTATGGCCAGGTCGTAGGGGTGATGAGGAGGAAGACGGATAGCCCGTTGTTTACTAAAGACCGCCGCCAGGTCGTGATATGGGACGGGAATGGCCTTCAGGTCAACGTCAGGGGCCTCAGACTTCCCTGAGCACGTCTTGGCCTTCGCCTGGAGGCAGAGCTCCCAACAGGAGATTCCCCACTGAAGAATCTTGTGGCGTGTCCAGGAGATGATGGGGTCATGCTTCACTAGCTACGGGTGCCCCAAGAGGATGGGAGATGACGAAAGGCGAGTGACAAAGAAGTGGAGCTCTTCGGAGTGATCTTCGATGGTCATGATGAGGGTTTGAGTGCGCTGGATGATGGGACTGGTGGACAGGGGCTGACCGTCGACGGCGGTGATATTTACAGGCCAAGTAACACTTCAAGGTTAATCCCCAACTGGACAGCATGAGCCTGATCGATGAAATTCCCAGCTGCCCCCAAATCAACAAAGGCAGTGGTCACAATCTGTTGGTGGCCCAGATGAAGACTTACTTGTGCAATGAGGTGAGAAACGGTCGGTTGGCAGGAGGTGGCAGCCAGCGGACCAGGTGAGTTCCTCCCCCTATTCACCCGGTCTGACCGTTTCCCGGACGGAGAGGACAGATGGCTCAATGGTGATTGGGGGAGGCGCAATAGGCACAGAGGCCTTCGCAATAGCGTCTGTTCCTCTCTGCCGCGGAGAGGAGGGTGCGTTCAAGCTGCATGGGTTCCCTGGCTCCAGTTGAGTGGGCTTCTGAGGCGGGTGGAGGTTTGGAGACTGAGGTAAAGGTGGTCTCAAAGAATTTGGTCCAGGGAGCAGCGATGGGTAATGAACTTAGACGTTGGTCTATACGAATGCTGAGTTGAATCATTCCTTCAAGGGTTTCAGGCAATTCGTGTCCTGCCAACTTGTTCTTAAGCCGAGGGGAGATTCACATTCCTGCTTCAAGTTCACGATCTCGACCGCCTACTGATTTATCACCTCCCAAACACGGGCTAAATCCACTGGGCTCACATTGGACGCAGACATTCTGTCATGGAGTAGACCCGAATGACTGGCTGTTTGCCCAGTTGTAGCATGAAGGAAGAGCCCAGATGTGGATTGACATGATAGAGCCAGTAAGCCAAGCAATTTAGTCTGAGAACGCTCCGAACTAGGAGTAAAGATTCCCACCAGGAACCAACATTCTCACATGCACACAGAAGGGTATATAAGGAGTTAGAGTACTCACAGTACCACGAGAGTTGATCTGGGCATGAGACCCAAATGTCTGCATGCTAGGAAGTACCTACTTCCTGTTTAAATACCCTGATGCGAGTCAATTCCGGTGCCTGATGACGTCACGTGACCTGGTGTGTGTGACACCTTTAAAGCTTTAGAGCTTTAGATTTAAGATTTATAAGCCTAACCCTGATCACAGTGTCACAAATCAATTCAGACCTGTCAGAGATAATGATTGGCGGTTACCAAGACTCAATCCTGATTATGACTGATTCTCTATAGTCTGCAGTTTAATGTCACCACAGACCTGTTAGCTGCAACTAAATGAGTAAGTGTGCATGAATATGCATTTGAGGGGAGGTGTGCATGTGCATTATTCATACAATATTCACAGAAACACACTTAAACATTACTGCTAGGTCAACAGGTTTCAAACTGGAGTTTGAATCTGAACCCATTTTCATGCCTTTGCAACCATGGATCATGACATTTGTATATCCTTTAGTTAAGAAACTTGCATCCATGGAAACAAAACTCAAGAGCCACTAAACAGCGAGTTTACAGGACAATGGTCAACCACTGATTTTTAAAATGTCTGCAAAATTAAAATGTTGAAACATTAATGGCTCATTCCAGAGCAACGTACCAACTCTGAATTCCTTACAGTGGTGGTAAATAGAACCAGGTGTCACACATCACGCTGAGCTTTGTTTCGTGTTCCTATGTCACGTAGAACCAAAGTTATTATAATTTAATAAACAAATAATAATAATAACCACTGCTGTGGTTTTTTAAAATGTATTTTAAATTACTCACCCAATTAATCATGACTGACTTGAGTCAGAAGAGTCTGAAAGCTAGTCTCCTACTTAAAAGAGAATATGTAAGAGTTGCTGCTGTGTTTGCAATTTCAGAATTTTGCACTGTCTTCAAAACCAAGTCAGTACTACTCAGCTCAGTTCTAGAGGGGATTTACTAAAAATGACCAATTCTAAAATTAGAATATCAAAGAGCCTACAATGGTGCACAGTCAGAAAGTCTTAAGAACAGAAAATGTTTCTGAGAAACGCTACATTTTTCCTGTCTTATTTATGTTCATGTGAGCTTAGAGGTAGGGCTCAGTTAGTGATGGAACAAGCCACACTTATTGAGGTGCATTGCACTCCTCTCTGAAATATAAAATTAATATAAGTGACAGTCTGTAAATATTAGGTGTTGGTATTGGTATTGGACTTTTTCAAGTCCAATACCAATACTGATACGACAGTCTCAATTATCTGCTGATACTGATATCAATTTGACACCATATTTTTATTTTTCTTCAACAACTAAGCTGTTAATAATAAATACACTTGTCTGGATGTATTTTAAATCCAAGATGGCTCTGTACTTCCTCCGCAGGTGTGACATCCCTGGTCAGTGGCCGCTAGAGGCCGCCATCACACAAACAAAGTTCCCCGGCCAGATTAGCATAAGGGTTCTCAGCCAGCCAGGGATTTAGTAATTATTGTGTTTACATGTTCATTGGTTCTGGGCTGTGCACGTTCGGGATAAAGAAATCTTGTGTTCATGTTCGTGTTGTCAGTCCACCCTCACATTCCCCTCACCTTCACCCTAGTATGTATCTGTCCTTTGTGTGTTGGCTTTTGGTAGTGTTTTGGCCCTCT
>JBBIGA010070279.1:15000-30888 GCA_037576975.1 Alestes dentex
AGTTTCTTGTCTGTGTTAATACTGATTAACCTCAGTGTGGTCTGCTCTGAAGCCTTTGGAGAAGAGACCCACTTAACGTCTTCACAGATTTGACCTAGATATCATTTTCAGTTTAACCTGATGATAGTTGTAGCCAGTTAAGATTAGGAAGAATCATCAGTATACCCAGGGATTAGAAAAGCATGTCATTCAGTGCTGATTATTTCTTACTTGTGGAGTTTTAGAACAAGAAAAAGAATTCAGTAGATTTAACGCATTTGGAATGATGAGCCACTCTGAATCTGCTGCTGACCTGCGACTGTGCAGCAATGCACTGTCAAAACCACATTAAGTTTGATCAGTGAGAATGATGAGGTGGCATACAGAAAAGAGGGGCAATGGCTAATTGACTGATGCAGAAACAACAACCTGTCTCTAAATGTGAACAAGACAAAGGAGACAAAGGTTGTTGACTGCACGCCATGATCCCTCTCTGCTGAACATCAGTGGCTCCTCAGTGGCGATTGTCCAGAGCACCAAGTTCTGCTGAGGTTGACCCTCAGCACCATTTTCATTATAAAGAAGGCCCAGCAGCATCTCTACTTTCTGTAGATACCAAGGAGAATGCACCTTGCGTCACCGCATTCTACAAAAGAATTATAGCGAGTCACCTGTGTAGCTGCATCACACCTTGGTACAAGAATTGTTCCATTTCAGAAGACCCTTCAAAGGATAATAAGGACTGCTGAGAAGACCATCGGGATCTCTCTTCCCTCTTTCATGGACATTTACACCACACACTGCATCCACAAAGCCACCAGCATTGTGGATGACCCCACACACTCCTCACAGACCTTCTTTTTCCTCCTCCCATCTGGCAAGAGGTTCCATAGCATACGGGCCTCAATTGCTAGGACGGGCAACCGTTACGGCATTTAGCTGACGCTCTTATCCAAAGTATGCCTAAACAACACCTGTCAAAGAAAAGTCAGAAGTCAAGGCAAAAAGTAAGGGTAATTTTTTTTTTTGGTGGGGTGGGGGTGGTGATGGGGAAGAGAAATAAATAAGCAGAAACAAGAGGCATAGTTAGTCACCAAGGTGCTCCTTGAAGAGGTGAGTCTTCAGATGACGCTTGAAGACAGTGAGGGACTCTGCAAATCTGATCGGAAGAGGGAGTTTGTTCCACCATTGGGGGGCCAAGACTGAGAAGAGTCTTGATGCATGTCTTTCTCTTCTTTTGAGCAGTGGAGGCTCAAGACGAGCCATGCTTGATGCCCTGAGCGGACGAGAAGTGACATGCTGTTTGGCCTTGAAAGCAAGTGTTAAGGACTTGAACTTAATGTGAGCGGCCACAGGGAGCCAGTGAAGGTTCCTTAGTACAGGTGTGGTGTGTGTGAACTTAGGAACATTGAAGACTAACCTCGCAGGTGCATTCTGAGTCAGCTGAAGTGATTTTGTAACCTTCAGTGGAAGTCCAGCCAGTAGAGAGTTGTAGTAGTCCAGTTTGAAGATGACCAGAGACTGGGCGAGTAACTGCGTAGCTTTCTAGATGAGAAAGTGTCCGATACTTCTGATGTTGTAGAGAAGGTATCTGCATGTTCTGGAGATCTGGTCAACCTGCAGTGAGAAAGACAGATCTTCATCTAGCATAACACCAAGATTTCTTACCTGCTTTGAAGGGACAATAACCGAATTTCCAACAGAAACGATGAGGTCGTGGCTTGGTGAAGGACTCCCTTTGATGGAGAGGAGCTTGGTCTTGCTGGGGTTCAGCTTGAGGTGGTGGACTGCCGGCCAAGAGGAGATGTCGGCCAAAGAGTCTCAGATGCAGGTTGAGACCTGGTTGTCACTGGAAGGGAAAGAGAGACAGCCATGGAGCCAGGGGAGAGATGCTGTTCGGTCTGGAAGAGAAGGGACAGAGTTGATTAAATGAACTGTGGGGAGAAGGTCATGGGTATTAGATTAAACCGAAGACTGTGATTAGTAGATTTTGGGAGAGATAAGCAGGATAGAATACATGAGGAGAGAGAGGACAGAGATAAAGGAGAGATTTCTGCGGATAGATGTAGGTGCTGCACGCTGGTGAAGAGATGAGGAGGTCTGAAGAGGGAATTTGAAAGATAGAAGATGATGGTCAGAGACATGTAGAGGTGTAGACAGTATGTTGAACATGCTTTGTGAGTCGGAGGAGACTCGCCGAGGGACAGGCCGAAGGGCGGCAGGAGCATCACGATTCCGCAGGTCTGCATCTTGTCGCTTGGGAGATTGAAGTCCGAGGAGGATGAGTGGTAAATCATTGTCTAGAAATAAACTCAGAAGGATGTCCAGTTCATTAGTGAAGTTACCTAGAGGACCAGGTGGGCGAGTACAATGATATGGAGTTTAGTCGGGTATGTTACAGTAGCAGAGTGGAATTCAAAGCATGAGATGAGTAGGGAAAGACTGAGAGGCATGAAACACCATCCACTCGAGAGAAGCAAACCTGTACCCTCTCCTCTGCCTGTAGTGTGAGGCGTGTGGGAGAAGGAGAAGGCAGATGAGAGGGCAGTTGGAGTAGTCGTGTCCTCTGGTGTGATTCAGGTCTCGGTGAGGGCCAGAAAGTGAAATGAGTGGAGGGACACCAGTCCAGAGATGAAGGCAGCCTTCCTGATGCAGGATTGGCAGTTCCACAGACCACCATGAACCATTGTAGAAGGTGGGAGAGGTTACTGAGATTTCTACTCCGGCAATGGGGGGTGTATCTTCTTGGGCCATAAGATATATGAACTGGTGTGGGTGTGATGCACATTATTTGTAGTAAATAGAATAGAGATGAAAGGAAGAAACGATACAGTAAACCCCCACTTTAACACAGATCAGCAGTCGCAGTTTCAGTCCATCGCGGATTTTTTCTCAGAACCCAACTAAAAATTGTTCACTGAAACCCCCGCACTAATGCGGAAACTGCACATATCCTCCACATTTTTTTGCTTTTGTGATGTCCGGCCCTCATCTGCCATGCCCCCTTGTGCTCGTGCTCATGCTGGGTTGCTAAGCACTGCACCCAAACATAAACAACCCAGTACGAGGATAAGGCCCAGATATCTGGGCTTTTTGAGTGGCAATATATCATTTTTCATTCATTTTAGTGTTAATTTATTAAGAAAAATTATTTACTCATTTTGTAACATAAATATTAACTCAAATTCAGCCACATTTCTATAAATAACTATAAATGTTTTGGTCCCGTGGAGAGAAACACAGAGAAACTTCTTGGGATAGTGGAATACCACTGTACTCAGAGGCAGGAGATTTGAAATTAGCCAATCCGAGAATTCTATTTATTTCTCCTTGCTGCTGATTGGCTGGTGCCCTTTGACGCATCCCTCCCTGTACTCAGAGGCGGGAGGTTTGAAAGTAGCCAATCCAAGAACCTTATTTGTGAGTGCTCCAATCCAAGGAGATAAGATTCCCACCAGGAACCTATGTTCACACACGCACACAGCAAGGTATATAAATAGTTCCTGGGAACCAGAGTACTCATGGCTGAGGCGAGCTGAGATAAGGCTTTGTGAGAGCCAGCATTAGACCCAGTGTCTGAGTGCTGTGTGCTTACTTACTTCCTGTTTATATACCCTGAGATGTGAGTCATTTCCTGTGCCTCCTAGATGTCACGTGACTGGTGCGTGCGACAGTTTTTTATTACTGTAAATTAAATTAATTTATTACTGTATGTACCCTGCTTATATAGGGTGACCAGACGTCCTCTTTTCCCCAGACACATCCTCTTTTTGAGACCTGGAGACCTCTAAAACCTGTCCGGGGTTTTAGAATTGTCCGGGATTTTGAGCTGCCTAAACATTCATCACGTCATGGGCATCTCTCATCCGAGAGATGAGTGAGTGGGGAGGGGGGGCCATGCTCAATATCTGCAGTCCAAAATGCCTAAACGCTGTTGTAAATTCATGGACGATTTACAAAAAAATTCACGTGCTGTCGTTGACACATTTGTATGCTCCCCCCCCCTTATCTCTCGGATCCACCAGCACGAGTGGAAGTGAATAGGCGTGTAGGATAGTAACTAGTTATGAGAGATGCCCATGATGTGACGAATGTTTAGGCAGCTCAAAATCCCAGACAATTCTAAAACCCCGGACGGACACAATTTCCAGGTCAAAAAAAGAGGACATGTCCGGGGAAAAGAGGACATGTCTGGGGAAAAGAGGACATGCTCAAGCTCAAATCTGGTCACCCTAGCTTATACCAAAGAAAACGATGCATTCCGAAGAAAACGCTCATGCATAAATTACAGTGCAGTCTATACAGGGTTAATATCGGTATTTTACATTCTGGCACTGCAGGAGTTCATTGTAAATTGTACAGTACGAATACGGGTTTACCTTTAAGTTTTCTTTAAGGGTAATGAGATTTAAATGAAATTAAATATTTAGGGTTTACACTAGAAAAATAGGCATTTTCAGACATTTTTTGTACCATATCACAATGCGGATTTTAACTATATGCAGGTGCTCTTAGAGCGTTTACTGTACTTAGCCGAGTGTAGTTGGAAGTAAGAGGATTCCTTCAGTGGCCGACTGTTACTCTTTTTAAGTTCAGGGAGCGTGGAAGCCACTCCCACCACTTGACACCTAATATATATATACCTCAGGCCTTCCTGACACTAGGTGAGCATTGTCTGCCTAATTGCAGTGAAACTAACCTAACACCTCAACAGCAAAAGCACACAACAGAGTACCTGTCTAGAGCAACACAGTCTAAGTGCACAAGATAGCAGTTCAGTTAAACAACAGACAGAACAAACGTAAGTCTTGTCCTGTTCTGTTGTTTGTTGCTCTTGTGCTGTTTTTTTTGCTCTCTCTTTCTTGCTGTCTTTGTTCTCTGTGCACTTTGTCCTGTTTGCACTTTTGTAGACTTGTGGTGTTTCTTGTTCTCGTGTTGCAGCATGCTCCTGCAGAAAAGTTGTTTAATTTCACTGTGTACTGTGTACATGGCTGAAATGACAATAAACTGAATTGAATTGCCTAATTATTACCTATGGTATTAATTATATGATATTATTTAAGTTTTGTAGCAAAATACAAGTAAGAATACAAGGTTTAAACGGTCTGCTCAGCTCAGCAAGAGCCCCATGTTCAATACAATATGTTGGCACCTTCATATGAAACATTTTGTTACATCAGCGTTGAAGGGTTTAGCCTTATATGACGTGATGTTTGAATCCCAGTGACAATACTGTTTAAAGACAAGCCATGGCAAAACTCACACTTTAGAAAAGGTTAAAACAGCTTTAAGTGTGTTAGTTTCAACTTAAGCCATGAATTGTTGTCTTTTTCTTCTCTGTGTGTTAACCTATTTGGTTAAATAGCTTAGTTATATCTTCTTCCAGTGGCTGTTCAGTCTTTTTCTATCTAGACGTTATAAAATTAGGGTAAATTGCTTAATTTTGTCCTTCGGCTTGGATGGCTTGGAGCCATGGTGACCAATGTGTAATCTGTTAGGTCATGTAAACAGTGTTTCAATTTCACTCTACTTTTAGAAGGGTTCATTCAGAGTGTTGTTTTGTGGTGCAAAGTGTGTTTGAGACTTCCCGTGCAGTGCGGGATGGGTGGTTCAAACCATGGCACTGTACATACAGATGTGCTTATTAGTTTATAATAGGGTTTAATAGAGAACTTTCTTAGGGACAACTGGTGACATTTTCACACTAGAGAAGACTCCGTACTTTGAACAAAGCTTAAAAACTATTTCCATTTACAGAATTGAAATTGAAATGATTTCTTAATGGCAACATCATTTTCAGGGCACAGTGGAGGAAGCAGTGTTCTTATGAGACATCATTGCGGCCACCTTTGAGCACTTTGTCGAATTACATGCTAGCCTTACTCCGCACTCCAGCACCAAGTGATCATTATCATACTCAGCTCATTACAACAATCCTAAACTGTCACTAAGCTGCCATTTCTTTTGAGAAATCCTGTTGCTTTTGTTTCTGTTTGTATTTTACATGAAAAGACTCTCCTCCCCACTCCCCAGGCTTGTTGCGTAGACACAGGATAGTCTTTAACAACTGAAGTGCACTGGTGCTGCACTGTAGCACAGCATGTTTCTAAAGGAGGAGAAGGTGTCATGCTCCTGAGGTTTGTGCTGAATTAATCTGGCTAACCAAAGTGCTGGGCCATGGGAAAGATATCTGCACTCATTTTGCAAAGCCAGGAGAGAAGTACACAGTAAAATCTGGACCCATACCATCTCTTCTCTCTATATATGCGTATATTATACACACACACACACACACACACACACACATATACATTATATATATACATATACATATATATCTACACTGTATATATACATACAGTGGGGGAAATAATTATTTGATTCCCTGCTGAATCTGTAAGTTTGCTGACTTACAAAAAAACAGTCTCTAATGTATGAAGTACTTTAATTTTTATGGAGAGGTAAAGGAATAACAACCAAAAATCAAGAACAAACATGTTATAAAAAAAGTTATAAATTGATTTGCATTTCACTGAGTGAAATAATTGTTTAATCCCCTACAACCCAGACAGACTTCTGGCTCCCACAGACTGGCTGTGTGCCCATGTTGCACACAGATTACAATCAATCTATAAATTACTGATTCTCTTGATCTTAACTCGTGTATAAAGCACACCTGTCCACAGAATCAGATTCTTCCATTCCAACCTCTCCACCACCATGGGCAAGACCAAAGAGCTGTCAAATGACATCAGGGACAAGATTGTAGACCTGCACAAGGCTGGAAATGGGTTACAAGACAATCAGTAAGAAGCTTGGTGAGAAGGTGACAACTGTCAGTGGAAGAAATCGAAGAAATATAAAATGACCATCAGTTGCCCTCAGTCTGGAACTCCATGCAGTATCTTGCCTCATGGGGCGAGGACGATCATGAGAAGGTGAAGGATCAGCCCAGAACTACACAGGAGGAGCTTGTTAATGATCTGACTGCAGTTGAGACGACAGTCACTAAGAACAACATTGGTAACACACTACATCATAATGGATGGAAATCTTGCTGTGCCCGCAAGGCCCCTCTGCTCAAGAAGGTACATGTACAGCCAATCTTAAATTGGCCAGTGAACATCTAAATGTTTCAGAGACGGCTTGGGAGAAAGTGCTGTGGTCAGATGAGACCCAAATCGAACTCTTTGGCACCAACTCGACCCGCCGTGTTAGCAGGATGAGAAATGCTGAGTATGACTCAAAGGACACCATCGCCAGAGTCAAGCATGGAGGTGGAAATATTACGCTTGGGGATATTTTTCTTCTAAGGGCTATGGATGAGTCTTCCAGCATGACAATGACCCAAAACATACTGCCAAGTTAGCAAAGGACTGGCTAAAGCAGAAGCACATTAAGGTTTTGGAGTGGCCTAGCCAGTCTCTAGACCTCAATCCTATAGAATAGGCCTATTTGACTAACGGCCCTTTTGAAACTTTCTATGGCCCGCAAAACTGCCAGTAAATCACAGTGTGTGATTTGTGTGAAATAATAAAACTATGGGTTTTGGATCATGATGGGCTTGTAGTCCCCCGCTACTTTCGTCAACATTGGTTATCTGCTATGCTGTATACAATTAGTCAATCCGAGCACAAAAGTTGCCATACTATTAGCCATTCGCAGCCGAAAGACGCGGGATTTGTCAGAAAATGGGTGTGTTAAAAAAAAGCAGAGCAGTTAAAGGCTGGCAGTTACGGAAGATGGAGGAGAACCGTTAGGCTGCCGAAAACAGGTGAGAGCACTAAAAAGATCTGTTTATCCTTGACGTTTAGAAATAATGGTGTCTATGCTTTAACCTGAGACGAGAAGAGAATCCAGTCACACACACAGTGAGGGGAAAACTTTGTAGTTTTAGCTCTGTGATGTATCTACTCTAACGACTTTAATGGTCGGAGTTCTCGTTTAGAACTGGATGCTGTTAAAATGGATATTTTTGACAGTTAAAGCAGCACTGACATAAAGTCCATAAACTAATATAATATCTGTTATCATCAAGAGTATTTATTTTAGCCATTAGTTGACAAATATTCTGTGTGGCCCACGTACCCCCAGTGGTTTTCATATTCGGCCCACTTGCTATTGAAGTTGAATAGCCCTGCTATAGAAAATCTGTGGAGGGAGCTGAAGCTTTGAGTTGCCAAGCAGCAGCCTAGAAACCTAAAGGATTTAGAGAGTTTTTGTAAAGAGGAGAGACCCAAAATCCCTCCTGAGATGTGTGCAAACATGGTGACCGACTACAAGAAATGTCTGACTGCTGTGATTGCCAACAAGGGTTTCTCCACCCAATACTCAGTCAAGTTTTGCTTGGGTATCAAATACTTATTTCACTCAGTGAAATGCAAATCAATGTATGACTTTTATGTAACATGTTTTTTCCTTGATTTTTGGTTGATATTCTGTCTCTCTCCATAAAAATGAAACTACCTTATAAATTAGAGACTGTTCATTTTTTTTGTAAGTCAGCAAACTTATAAAACTTACACTTCTCCCACTGCTGCCTCACTGTTTGGACAGAGAGAGACAACGCTGTAAGGAGATGCTAAAGGCTGCATTAAGGGGGAGGGAAAAATGAAGCAGATAAGGCTCTAAGAAGTTTGAGGTTATTAAGAATCCAGTCTGGTTACGTCCCCCCATGTCAGTCAATTTGTCTGCCCCCACAAGGAGACTGCAGTCGATTTTCTTCCGATGCTCCGTTAATGGATATTGTTCACTTCTAATCGTTTTAGTTTGGGCTTTTCAAAAGTTTTTACTTGAAGAAATTTCACAAACATTAAATAGGCATGGTTATGGCATCAGGGTGGACTTTTTGGTGGTTGCACATGATGTGAGGTCTATGTAGGAATCAGATATTGGAGAATTACATTCATACAAGTTCTTGAAAAAGAGTTTTTAAAGGGTCCACTATATTTGCACTTGCGGGATTCAGCTTGAGGTGGTGGGCTGCCATCCAAGAGGAGATGTCGGCCAGGGAGTCTGAGATGCGGGTTGAGACATGGTTGTTGCTGGAAGGGAAAGAGAATTATTTGTGTTTCATCAGCATAAATGTGGTAGTATATAGTGGAACACAAGTGGATAAGTGGCAGACTGAGAACCTTGCCATGCTACCTGGTACCTCCGGTCATCAAGGTAGGATGCTAAGCATTACCAGGCTGTGTCCCAAAGTTGGAGAGAGTGGCCAGGAGGATCCAGTGATTGACTGTGTCAAAGGCTGCAGAAAGGTAAAAAAGAATCAGAACAGAAGACAGGTTGGCTGATCTAGCTGCATGAAGTTCTTCAGAAACGGCAAGCAGAGCAGTTTCAGTAGAGTGTCCCCCCCTTGAACCCCCCCCTCGAAAGCCTTTTGAGAAAGAAAAAAGTTGAGTTGGTTATAAATGGCACGTTCCAAGACGTGAAAGCAGATGGGACATGACCAGTCATTAAGGAGCCCTTGATAATGTAGGCGATGTGCGGGATGAGATCTGATGATATCACCTGGAGTGTGCTTGATAGGAGAGGGTCGAGCGGAGACATAGTGGGTTTGCTGGATGTCAGGAGTTGTGACAGTTCCTCAGGGGAGAGTGGTGAGAAGGCATGAAACTGGATGGCATGGGTTGGTCTCTGGCTGGCAGGCAGCTTGATGGTTGGAGGAAAGGATCTTCTAATATTGTCATTCTTCTCATCGAAGAACTTGGCGAAGTGTTCTAGTGAGAGAGCTGGAGATACAGAGAGAGATGGAGATTTAAGAAGGGATGAAAAGGTGGCAAAGAGTCTGTGAGGGTTAGATGCAGATTCTTCAAACTTGGTTCTGTAGAAGGAACACTTAGAAGTTAAATCAGTGGCAAATGTAGATAAAAGAGAGTGATAAGAGATCATTGTTCTTAAGCGTTTTCCTCCATCATATTTCAGCTGCTCTCAGTTCTCTTCGATTACTTTGCAGGACCTCAGACAGCCATGGAGCTGGGGGAGAGACGCGGTTCAATCTGGAAGACAAGGGGCAGAGTTGATTAAATGAGCTGTGGAGAGATGAGAAAAGGTCATGGGTAGTAGATTCAACAGAAGATGGACTGGGATTATTGGAGTTTGGGAGAGATGTTGTAGGTGCTACACGTGAATGAAGAGATGAGGATGTCTAAAGAGGGAATTTGAAAGGATAGAAGTTGATGTTCAGAGATATGTAGAGGAGCAGACAGTACGTTAAACATAGGAAGTGATCTGGTAGACACTAAGTCGAGACTGTTGCCTGCTTTGTGGGTCAGAGCAGACGCGACGAGGGACAGGGCGAAAGGCGACAGAAGCATTGCGAGTCCGCAGTTCTGCATCCTGTCACTCGCGAGACTGAAGTCCCCAAGGAGGATGAGCAGCGAGTCGTTGTCTGGAAATGAGCTCAGAAGGATTTCCATTTCATTGATGAAGTTACTTAGAGGACCAGGTGGGCGACAAAATAGTATAATGATGTTGAGCTTAGTCAGATGTGTTACAGTAATACAATGCATAACAGAGTTAAGTCAAGCTTACAAATATAGCCCATTGTCAAACACATCTCACACAGGTCATCCAATGTGATTTCAGGAATACATTAAGTATTAGTAGATGTAAAAAAAATAAAAGATAACAAAAAAAACAAAGGAATACACAGAAAATCAATAGAGGATTAAAATCAAGCTAAACGTTTAAACCTCACATTTCCATGAAATACAAATACATCTCCAGTGACCACTTATGATTAAATTATATAATTTCAGTGATAGTGCTGTGAACATTTACCATGTTAGTCTATAATTGAACTCATTGTCCAGTGAAAATGTGTTTGTTTGTGGTAAGGAACAAACTGTTTGAAAAATTTTGCAGCTGTTATTGTCTTTGCAGTGATGTTTGATTATGTGGTCCTTCGTTAGCGTGAACAGTGCTTTTGAACATTGATAGAATATATTTCAATGGAATGAGTATGATTTACAAAACCAGGGTTTTAATCTCTATAGGTGGCCGTGTAGCTGAACATTCATTAACCCTCCTATTGTGTTCTGGTCAAATTTTTCAAATTTTCTCACTAGAAAATGCAGTTAATTGTTTGTTGTAAGGTTCCATGACTTTGTTTACACAAACAAGCACATAAAAAAAATTGAGAATTTTTATTACATTTTGTGTGCTTTATTGACCCTATGAACACTCGTGGTGTTCCCGGTCAAAAATGACCGGTCATTAGAAATTATATAGTAAGACTACAATTAGTGTATAAAATAGAGTTGAAGAAAATTTCCACACCCCACCATGCAGGTGCCTTTAAGCGCATACACGCATATAAACACACACACACACACACACACCTTATGTCCCCCTTTCCCCCACAGGAACCTATCTCCAATTCAATTTTTACTCCACACCTGTTGACAATTCATTCAAATAAAGGTGCAAAATTCCTGAAGAAATTTTGAGATTGACCTGCTGCCCAGAATCTCCATAGCAACCGCTTCCTTCACCTGAGCATACACATAGAAACTCCCCAACCAACAAGTCCTACATCCAGAAAATTTAAATGGTTTAAAAACATTGTCCTTGTGTCACGTGTTTCCTTCTTCTCCAGGCACGCAAGGCAGGCACACTTACACCAAGTATATTTGAAGTGCTTCATCTTTTATTTCCAACAAAACAAAAACGGGCGGCAGGAGTCGTCTTGGCGCTGGGATGGACGGCTGGAGTGCAGCTGCGGGGACCTCTCGCTCGCTGGCTGCGGCGACCTCTTGTTCGCCGGCTGTGAGACCCTCTCGCTCGGCGGCAGCTGCGAGACCCTCTCGCTCGGCAGCAGCTGTGAGACCCTCTCGCTCGGCGGCGGCTGCGAGACCCTCTTGCTCAGTGGCAGCTGAGAGACCCTCTCGGTCTGCCGCGGCTGCGCTCTCTCTTCCTTCAGCTGGGCTCTCTCATGGGCTGACTTGACTCTCGCGCAACCAGGGCAGTGCTCTGCCTGCCAATCCCCGCAGTGACTGGGGGCCTTCATCAACTTGATTTGGCAGCTGTCGCAGGCCCATCAGCTCGACCATCCGCCACTTCTGTTCAGCCAGGTGCTGATCAAGCCACAGCCTGTTGTTTTCAGCTACGGGCTGGTCAGGCCGCGGTGCTTCTCGCCATGGTGCAGGCTGGAGCAACGCCTCCAACTTCGGCTCGCTCAGGGTCCTCACCAGTCAGCGAGCCAAAGCGGGAGCTCCTCTGCGGTCGAGTCGAGGATGAGGGGGTCCACAATGCGCTCTGGATCCAAAATCAGGTCGCCGTCGATCCACCCGTTCCTCCAGAAGCCCAGGTCCTCTTCCTCATCCTCTGACTCCCCACCACACAACAGCTCGGCAATGGTAAACCGGCTCGTCCTCGCTGGTTGACCCCCGAGCTTGTTCCAGCTTGCCTCACTCCTGGCAAACTCCTCATCACTTTCGAGCACCCTGTATAATTCCAGGGATTCGTCGCTCCGTCTGCAGTGCCAGTTTGGTAGGTCGGTCAATCTGTCGTGTTTTCTCCTTCTCCAGGCTCACAAGGCAGGCACACTTACACCAAGTATATTCAAAGTGATTTCCAACAAAACAAAAGCTCAAAACAGGCACGAGAGCCAGACTCAGAACTAAAGCAAAGAGACAGGAGTACATCCAAGTGATTATGATGGTTGACCGACAACACAGGTCGGTCACATCAAACTAAATACAAAACCCCAAAACCCACAAACCAATCACCAAACAGAAACACTTAACTACACCCAGCTGTGACACATCAACGAAAAACCCCAAACAAAACTAACAGAAAAGGGCGGCCTCTAGCAGCCGCAACTGTCATAGTCCCCAGCCCTGACACCTTGGTAAACATTGAAATTAGGTACTCAGTGATAAACAGTACAAAATGTTTAATCTTAGTATGTGTTACAGTCAAAATAATCTCTCTATAATATTTTTTTCTTAAAAAAAATGAGTTGTATGACCTTATGTGAATGAGGCCCACAAGCCATAAATAGGAAATGGAAGTTCAAAACCTGTAATGTTTACATACATTTGAGTTAGTACAAATTTCCAACACAACATTAGGTCGTAATATATATATATATTATCATGGATTTATAACCCACTAATATGTTCCCGGTCAAAAGTTACCAGGAACTCAGAGTGTTAAGACTAAATGAACACAATAGGAGGGTTAAAGGGCTATATTTTATTTAAATGCTTTTTATCTTACTCCCTTCAATGCTCACTAGCAGCTCAAAACAACCACATCGTTTTACATGCAAGGAGCTGAGTAGCTGAGTCGTATTTTAGCATAACATTCGATTCTATTAACTAAAAATATCTAAATGTCTGTCTCTAGGGAGTCTGTAAAATGAGGTAACACCATGAAGTGCCCCTGTTCAAGCTTCTGTCACCCCTGGACCATGCCCATTCAGGAAGGAGGCCAGATTTCCATGCTTTTAGGTTTGTCCTACAGCAAGATAGTGACCCAAAACATAAGTCCAAGCTATGCCAGAACTACCTTAGAAAAAAGAACAAGATGGTAAGCTGGAAAAGATGGAGTGGCCAGAAGTCTCCAGACTTAAACCCCATCTAGCTACTTTAGGATGAACTTGACAGAAGAGTGAAAGCAAAACAACCTATAAGTGCTGCACACTTATGGGAACTTCTGCAACATAGTTGGGAAGAACTTTCTGCAGAATGAACAATAAGACATTGAACCACTTGAATTTACACAAAAAAAACCAGAAAAATTGGGGTGTTCTAAAACTTTTGACTGGTAGTGTATATGGGGAAAACCTTTATAAACTTCCAAGCTAAGCTCTGTGTTTGATGATTCAGATATGTAATGCGATACTTTATAACAATGTCGAACGTAACTCGCTTAATGCACACTCGCCAGTTTCTTACCAGTTGTGAGAACTGCAAATTTCACAATTATTTAATGGTGACTGGGTTCATAGTTATTGGTTAGGCATGATGTCTTCTCTCAGGACTTTAGCCCTTCAAACTTCTTTATTGAGTTTTAGTTGTCGGTGACAGAAATCCTAAAAGGAGCATTTATTTACGATCTACAATGAAATCTATATTTTACAAGGGGGATATTCTGTCCTTGACAGGTGTCACAAGTTTTCTATTACCAACAGTTATCATATCACTTTGGGAGGTAGCTCTGAGAAAACAGCTTTGTACTGCCAAATTTTCAGCTCTGCTTGTGAAGATATAAGCTTTTGAGGAATTGTAAAACAACAAATTGTCTAAATTATTCAACTGAATAGGTCATGGGATTGTGATTTATAAAATTTGATTCCTTTGTCACAAAGAAGCTTTACTGTAATGCAGATCCAGTTCCACAGTGAGCAAACCAGTGGGAGCAGCATCAAGGAAAAGTTTCCTGAGAAAAAGAGGAAAAAAAAACTGTTTAGAAATCCATGATTGCTGTTTTTATGAACATTTAGGAGCCCAGCGCAGTATGAGACAGGTGTAAATGTGAGACAGAGAACAATCAGCATCAAGCTAAACCTCCTTTAGAAGTGTAGTATTTCCATGTGGAATGTCGCTACTTATGTCACTATTATGTGCAATAACAAACTTGGCATTGAGAATAACTTCACACAACTATTTGTGTTCATCAAACCGTTTCAGCAGCAATTTATTTATCTATAGTAGTTCCAGGATCCATAAAGCTTACTGATTCTGATTCTGAAGGGCGAGTGAAAATTAGAGAATCAGTGTCATTTGGCTGAAACAATTGTATTGGAGGGAAAAACTGGCATGTAGATTGGTGATCACACATCCTGCAAATGAAAAAAGGGTAGTGATGTTGGAGTGTTTAAACACCTTAATGAGCTGAGAGTAATCCACCAACTAAAACAATCGAGCCAGCCAACAGTGTCCTGTAGCCAGAAACTGACCACTGACCAACACAAACCGTGCTGTGTCAAATGGACCACTGTCAATAACTTTACATTTGTGAGTGGACCAACAGGTCAGATGTGAGTAATAGAGTGGAAAGTGAGTGGACACAGGACAAGTGCTGCAATGGATGTATAACATTACATAAGCAACACACCTAATATAATAATACTGATGTAACGGAGCTAACCCAGGTATTTGATGGAAGCTACAAGTATATATATATATATATATATGAAACTGGCTGACATTTATGTCAGGTTTGAAATTGTTGAGAAATTGGGAAAGAAGTTGTGGAGATTGTGGAGATCATTCTCTACCATGTGTTGCTCAGGGAATCATTAAATATCACCCCCCCCCATATTGCATCAGTGCTTTGCAAAATCTTGTCATGTTTAAGCAATATTTAGCTGTCGTTTTAAGTATTAGTATTTTTTTTCTAGTGTTTGCTTTTGCCTGCCTACTTTTTTGCTCTACACTATAAATGTTTTGTTACTCTGCACTCAGATCGACCAGTTCCACAGCCTAGCAATGTTTTGAGCAAACAGATGTTTAAAGCAAACTGAGAAATTGCAGTGGTAGGTCAGAAGTCAAGCCAGCAGTGAAAACAAAATCTTTTTTTTCTGCTTATGCATGAGTTCAGCCATTGACGTATATTAGATTGTTATGGGACGTTGCAGTAGCTTTTTGGCCTGAAACTTTCTTGAACTTGAGTGTTTTTTGGAGAAATAAACAGCCTCACTGTTGAAGATCTCTGATTACAGATTTGTGTTAAAGTTATATTACGTTATGGGCACTTCTGAATTCAATTTTATATTCTATTTTCCCCAATATGGACCTCAACAAATGCCAAATCTCATATGAAATTATTTTCACACACAAAAAAAACTGTGGAACATTTTAGATTGTCAACATGCATTAGTAACTCTTACTGTTTCTCCAACACTCTTGGTGTAGTAATGTAAAGTGTGTATGTTCAGCTGTTCTGGTATTTGAA
>JBBIGA010070280.1:0-12054 GCA_037576975.1 Alestes dentex
ATTTGATGTTAAAAACTTCTTTAGGGGGTGGCAGTGAGTAACATTTGTTTATATGAAGAGTTTTGTGTTCATGTAAGTTTAAAATAAAAGTAGTTTGTCTGTCTAATATGCCAGTAATGCTTTGGGTGGGTCTTTCGATCAAACTGGTTGGTACCCTGAGGCCCCCCCCACTAGCGACAGGCCTGCCAGTGATGTCAAATATCTCAAGCTCTAGCTTGAAGCCGACTTCAGGCATGTCCAACCCGAAGGCAATTTGCTTCAGAAGGAACAGATGACAACCCAGAAGAGCCAGGAGCACTCTTGACCCCGCGGTGGGGTTTGAGAATTCTCACTGACCTTCTTGGCATCTCTTGGGTGACAGATCACAGACGCAAGCCGCTACAAAATCGTACTGATTAAAAAGACACCGTGTGTTCTTTGAGGGGAATCAAGCGCTTTTAGCCACCAAATCAAGTATTTTCTTTCTCTTCGGTGAAGCAACATGTCTGATTATCATCGGAAGATCAAACTGGCTGGATCCGACGAGCATCCCGGTTGATGGGGACGAGTTAAAAGGGAACTCGGCGGAAACTCTTTTTTAATCTTCTCATTGATCTTTCGTTCTCACAGGAGAGATATTGTGTTTCATCCTTTTGCATCATCCAAGCGTGGTCCCCACCACTACCACCCCCCTACTCCCCCACCCAATTCTCCAGTCGTTACATTTTAAAGTATTCTCACTATGAATTGAAATTGATCTGGAAAAGAGCTGCAATTAAAAACCACAGAACCTTTTTGGGGTGTGTTGTATTATTGATAATTGCAGGAATTAGGACTAATTAGGAAGATAAATTGCAGGCAGGGCGCTGTGGTGAACAGTTAATGATGTTTGTTGTTGTTTTTTGAAGCCCCCCCACCCGTCTGTTTGTCTGATTCAGAGTGACCGAATCGCATCATCGCGAACCCCCGCAGGCGTCCGCCCCTCAGCAAACACGCCGCTCGCACTCCACCAATTATCCTCAGCATTGACAGAAAACTCTGGCGAGTCTTCATTCCATCCCAGAGAAAATCGATCTCTAATGATGTGTAATTAAGAAGACGAAGCGGCGGATCTGGCATGGGTCGTGCCCCGTGGCAGACGGTTCGAATACACGCCTGAAACGCTCTGCTTTGTATTTTAAAGGGCCTGTTCTTGATTCGTGAGCCCTGAAGCCCATTTGGACAGCGTCTGGACCTAATTGTGTTTTAATGCGAGCTCCCCAGCACAGGTCAAGGTTTCGCCACATCATCTCTCCCCGCGTAGTTAAACCATTAACCCTCATTAGGCCCAATGGATTAGAAAGGCGAGAGAAGCTGTATTTCAGGCCACAGACTCAAAAACAGCCCCGGGATCAAAAAGGCAAATGAAGAACTAGGCAGATGTCAGGCGAGTCAGACTTTAATTCTCTAAAATTCTCAATTTGGCAGCATTTCATTTGTTGCTGTTGTAGGAAATAGTGAAGATACCTGTTTTACTTTAAGTGGAATTTTAGTGACACTCATGCATACAGACATGTACTGCAATCTGTGTGTTTTATTTTTTCTAATTGTCGGCAAACAGTAATTGTGTATTAAAAAGTTCTCTATTAACAAATATTTTAACAAATATTAAAAAGTATTTGTAACACATAATTTTTACAAATATAAAAAAAACACAGAAATTACACATACGGTAGAAATTAAAACCGTATATATTTCTGTGTAATATATACAGTAATTGTGTAATATGTGCAGAAGTCTATGGAAAATATGTACATATTTATGCTTTGAAAATGAACAAATAAAAATACACAGAACATCCAAATACGTCAAGTCAAGTAGGTTTTATTGTCATTTCAACCGTATACACACAGTTCAGAGTGAAATGAAACAACGACAGAACAGAACACCACAGGACAGGAGGAAAGAGAATGCAAGAAAAAAACACAAGAGCAACATAACACATAAGAAAACGAAATATATATATGTGTGTGTGTGTGTGTGTGTGTGTAGTGTGTGTGTATATATGGATATATGTAGTGTAAAATAAACTGCAGGAACACTTGGAGCTCAGATGTGAAAAGAAAGGTGTGAATAATGAGTGAGTTTAGGCCCGCTAAATCCAGTCATAGCTGGTCATGATAAACAGTACAGCTGTCCAAATTCGGGTTTTTAGATACGTAAAACTCGGCTTCTCATTAAACAAAATTCCTGTAAGGCTCTGCAAAGATCAGCCTCACGATCAACAGGTTTGTGGGCGGAGCCTGGAGAGGTTAACTGTTTCACATTTAGCAGCGGCAGCTTTATAGCGGCACGAACTGAGTGTTTGCCTGCACTGAGCAGTGTGATGATCAATCATGAATCAGCTCTTTCCCACAGGCTCCCTCCAGTCAGTTAAAGGAAATCGCATCACATGACTTTCTTTAATAGACTCTCTCTCTTCCACCACTGGAGTTCAGCTGGTGTTTTTATTTTGTTATTTATTCCTTTATTTGTTGTTGTTCTCCTCATTCTCTCCTTTATTCTCTCGGAGGAGTTGCTAGGTTATCAAGGACATGCCGGCATGCATGAAAGGCCCTGCTAAAGATTTCATCTCACGCCGTATCGTCCGTTCAGCTCAGTGTCGGAGGGAAGGCCAGTTCCATTAAGGATCCAGCATCCGCCGTCCAATGCCATTTCATTTGTCAGATTCAGCGGGTAAGTGCCTGTGATATATCATCTCGTATTGCCTCCCTGATAATGAGAACGATAACTAAGCACTTTCCCAGAAGTCTTTGCTAACAGCGACAACAAAAGGTAGAACAGGGAGCAAATGTAAACTTTGCAGGAATAACTCCTCCACTGCCGGATAAAAATGGCCGAACTTGCCCAGTTTTCCCTCCATCAGCAAGACATATTTGGTGGCTTCTTCAGTTTTAGCCCTGGAGGTACAAGGCTAGTGCAGCTAACAAGTAGTAGAAGATTGTGCAGCACCAGTTGTGGATGATTCCACAGTGCCAGAACTTATTACCATTAAAAATTACATTTGTGAAGTATTTACAGTGTACCTTTTCTAACAGTGGCTTAAATGACTAAACGCATGCACGCCTCAAAAGACACAGCAAAAGACTCTAAATGCAGAACCGAATGCCACAGGATATCTATTCTACTTGTGGCAGTAAGACTGTATAACTCTTCCTCGTTCTGTAGGTGATCCTTGTCAGCATTTATGTCATTTGGTTCGGGATTGTGCAATATAACTCAACGTTTATTTATCTGTATGTTATTGAATATTGTCTCATCACCTGCTGCTATATCATTTTATTGCATATTTTCAAGGCACAAACACTAAGTCACTTTTTATAACCACTTGCATTAATAACCTGTTATTTTATTATTTCAGTTATAGTTACTTTCATTTTTTTTAAATAGTTTACTTATTATTCCGTTTGCACTAATACCATTTTTTTCGTTATCTGTTACAGTTGCATGTTAGTTTTTTGTAATATTTTACTTATTATTCTGTTTGCACTAATACTATTTTATTTTCCTTATCTGTTACAGTTACATGTTTTTTTTTGTGATATTTTACTTATTATTCCATTTGCACTATTTTTTTTTATCTTTTTTCCCCTCCTAACTCTGTCTTATCTTTATTCCTCTTGTTGCAATGAGCATGTTTATAATAAAAAAATTTCCCTCGGGATAAATAAAGTTCTTTCTTATATTATCTTATCTTAACAAGATTCGTTTGTACCATGGTGTGGTGGCAAGGAACTGCCATCAGTTGGACCAGAAACTAGGTATAGGGCTCCTCCCCTGATGAGGGACAGATGAGCTTAGTCAAGGAAACAGCCAGAACTCCTTAAAACTGAGGCTGCATTCTCTTTACCTTGGAACAGGGAAGCCAGAGCTGTGGATGATGTCACACCTGAGTTGACTGTGTTCCAGTACGACAGATCAAGGTTCTGCCAGGTTCTGCCATTGTTAGCAATACCAGCTGACAACAACATATTGGTATTTTATGCAGAAAAAGAAAAAGTACAGCAACATGTCCACAGGTGGACTCTGGACAGCACTGTGTCCCTGACTGGTTTAATGAGATCCTAATAAGACACAAGTGCTGATAAACAGTCATTAGTGCAGCTCCCACTACTGCTGAATCACTGAGGGTTAATGAGGTTCCAACTTTCAAGGGGGCGTTCCAGTTGAAATTTCTTAGTAGGAACTCAGAAATTCCAACTTCCCACTTCAAATGGAATGCACCCTCAGACTCCAACCACAGGGAGGGCTTGGCTGGAAGCTTAGCCAAGTGGTTTTGTTTATATTTCAAACTTTTGTTTCTTTCGCATAAATAAAGCTTCGCTGTTCAGTCACGCTTTTTGTGTACGTGTGTGTCTGTGTGTACGTCTGGGTGTGTTTTGGTTTCCCATAGTGCTGGCAAGATGAAGCCTTGTTGAAGCAGTGGGGCTTCCCAGCCAAACTGTTCAAAAATGGGTTCAGGTGAACGCTTGGGACAAGATGTGATGCATGTAAAACTAAAGAACAGTAAGTAATACAGGTGAGGCATCTTTCCCTGTAGCGGATTGGACAGAATCCAGCATGAACAGCGCAGAGGGTTCAAACCACCTTTAAAATCCAGCAGTAATTCTCTGCAGTAGCTTTTCTGCACTGAACCTACAGAAACTCCTCCATAACTCCACAGATGACTGTCCCATGTGACATCGTTCTGCATAAGTAGACCATAATAATGACATTCCATTGACACACAAGATAACGACATACAGCAGGCCATCAGCACTCTGAATGCATATAAACGTCTAGTGCCTGCCTAACCAAGTAACGTTCCAGTGAAGTACCTCAATTTATATTTTATCTACGTCTCATATCACACTCTGTACATTCAGTAACACCTGCACTTTACCTTCTGTTTACCACCACAACACCCACACTCATGTCCTGTAATTTGATTACTATATTAGTCTTTCTGGAAGGTTTACATCCCATTTACACTTTACTGTTACACTGCTGTATTGTCTATTTATTGTATTGTTTCTGTCATACCCTGCACTTTCTTCAATGATACTAACTGCCTCTTGTGCAGTATCTACTAATGGTGCCACACTAGTCACTCTGGAAGGTTTGCATCCTCTATACAATACTGTTACATTGTTGTATTATCGATTTTCTGTATTGTCTGTCGTAATGTGTACTTTGTTAAACGTTGGTATATGTAGCACCGTGGCCCGTGGAGAAATGTCCTGATAGTTTATTACACAAAATAAAGTATGAAATACCTTGTTAGCATTTTGTTAAAGTGTTTCCAAACGGACAAAGTATTTTCTCTTGGTAGCTCCATCTCAACACCTGCAAAGATGCTACTTGCCACCAGGTGTCGCCTGTCCATTAGTATAAACGTACAATTGGAGCATTTTCCACCTTGATACTCATTCAATACACTTTCCGAATCGATTGAGCAGGACATCCCACATTAAGCTTCAGGCGTCATCAGTGAAATCATCAACTCTAAACGATGCGAGCAGTGGGGCTTCAGTGAAAACAGCCCCACCTTCTCGATACATGCCTCCAAACTTGACATAACATAGTTTAACCAGCGAGCACTGCCTGTTCCCACACATGGATTTAGTGTGTGTTATCCACATTAGCTTGTAGCTCCACAGCTAAAACCAAAGAATATATCTTCAGACACCGCACATGTCTAGGATGATCGGCTACATTTGGGTTCGGGCGCTCTGATGTGCTAAATTGCTGCTCATTTTCGAAGACGAGCAGCTTCAGAGGAGAAGAAATCCCATCTCTGGTGGTTGGAGGTGGGTAGAGGTCCAGGTTGATCCATTTCTTTCATGTTTAATTTGTTCGGGGGGGGGCACTTAGTGACATTGCTGTGCCGTTTTAAGGTTAGAGGCAGATTTTATCATCTTCAAACTAAAGCAGAGAGCTCAGAGTGTTTTACATGACGTGTCTGGCAGCATCCAAACGACCACTCCGGGGAAATCATCCAGTCCTGTTTACCAGATTTTTTTTTTTCTCTCTCCTGCTTTGAATTATGATCACAGGGATTTGATGGATGGTGCAAAAGCTCTGGTCAGCTCTCTCTCTCTCCTTTTCTCTCTCTCTCTCTCTTTTTCTGAAACAGGCGAACAGTCTCTCCAGAGAGGCCCGATGTGTTGTTCTCTCCGCCGAGGCAACAGGTAAGTATGTGTCCCTGTGGCTTTTTAGACAGAATGACAACTCCAGACTGAAGCTATTGATTTTTCTCCCCTTTTTTTTATATATTTCCCCCTGGAGGAGTCTCCTGAGACATCAAGTGGTCCTCTGTGGGTTCTTCTGCTGGACGTGACGTGCGGCTCCAGTGTCACGCCTGGACGGTGACCGTCCATGTGAGAAAATGGAAAATTCTGCCATTCATAAAAGCCATAACAATGTGAAGCCAAGAGGAATTTTATTTCTTACTGTTACACTGACTGGTTTATTTGAGCAAGAAATTTCACACTAAACTAATGCCACACTAAACTGATATTCTCAATCTATTATATGGGTAATCTAGCGATTATTTTCACAGTCAAGTAATCGTGAATCAAATAAACACCCATTTTATAACTGCAAACATTTTTATACATGAAATTAGCAATCTTGCAAGGGGACTCTCTGACTTGCACCAGTCCTGACCCCCAAAAGACAGTCCCCACTCTTACTGCCCCACCTAAATATTTACAAAAACAGTTGTTGCCCCAACCACCCACCCCAGGCAACACTATCAGTCGCCACCCCCTCAGGTATAACCCCTCCCTTTCACAAACACTTTTGCCACCAAACTATGATCAATAACAATGAATGAAAATAAGTTCAAACGAAGTATAGAAGGCCATATAAATGTTTTGTGTTCTGCAAACATTACTGTCTCACTGAATGCAGCAGTAAACTGGGCCATTTTAGCTTCTTTTAAAACTGGCGACTTCTGCGGCAGACCTGAAAAACCCTTAAAGAACCTCTTTTTATATCTATACATTAATTAATTCGGACTCAACATTCTGAAACAGCCAAAAGAGCTTAAAAGAGCGCACAACGGAGTAAATTAACCGGGGATAAGAGACGCAACCCGAAACAGCTGCACAGCGCAGTGCAAACGACCCTAAACACAAGGAAATCTGCGCCGACATCCTGAAAACAGCGTTAATCACAGCACTCAGCAGCGCTGTCTGGTTTTACAGTGTTTAAAACAGTGTCACTCCACCTTCCACCTCCAGCGAGCAAGCAATTAAGGCACAATTACAACAGTGGCTCTATTTATATCCCTCTTCCAGAGCCTCGGCAACGACGGAGGAGACGCAAAAGTGCTTAATTCTGCATATTATCCCTCCGAAACAGATCCTACTGAGAGCAGCACGCGGCTTAAAGCCCCGGCAAAACTTTCCTCCTTCTTCTCCTCGGGCCGAACACACCGAGCCCGCTAATTAGGACCTCTGTGACATATGCTAAACATTCACCGGTGATCTTTTTTGTCCTTTATGCATTTATTTGGGTTTAATTCACCTTCCCGTGCTCCGACTGCAGGGAGGGACATTTGATTAGCACTATTACAAAGTGACAGAAGCCGAAATTGGTGGGGATGAATGAACAGCTCCGTCGGGGGGGGCAGGCCGAAGTCGGCTAATTCGCAATTACACTAGACAGCTTCGCGTCTCTGGAAGTTTGGGGGGGGGGGTGCTCCCACCCAGCTAAAGAAGCGGCGGCTCAGATTAAACACTCAGACGGTTAATTAGGAACAGCTTGCATTCGCATTGTTAAGAAGAAACGCACCGTAAACAGCAGATACTTTTCTCAACTTTTGTGCTGCTCTGTAACCTTTTTCACCCAAAACTTTTTACAATCCCGGACCCCGCAGACATCAAACCTGCTGTGTAGCCTGAGTTCTCTCTCTCTCTCTCACACACACACACACTCACTCACACACACACACATATACACACACACCACACACACACACATACACACACACACACATATACACACTCACACACACACACATATACACACACACACACACACACACACACACATACACATCTCACTCTCAGTTCCTCCGTTTCTTAGTGGAGTACAGTCAGGTCCCAATAAAGTGAGAGTTTGTCAAAAACATTACCTCAGCCTAACCGATCATAACCAAATTTATGGTCCAAATTTATATTCTTTAGTTCAGAACTGGATCTACGAGGCTACCGTTGCTAATGCTAACACGCTAACAGGGAGCGAGCGCCGTGCAGGACACTCAAGAGCACGATGCTTTTGTTTATATGGAAGTCAGTGAGAGTGCAGGGAGAGATCCAGCACTCCGTGAAATCAGTGGTGTTCGAACGGGTGCGAAAAGGGATGTGTGTGAGTGTGTGTGAGTGTGTGCGAGTGTGTGTGTGTGTATGAGTGAGTGGACAGGCACTATGGTGGAAAATCAGTGCCGGAGTGGGGCTATCATTACGTGTGCTGAAAGAGGTCACTGCAGCAGAGAGCTTTTCATCCTGATTACAGACGTCTCGCTGCAGCCCTGCCTTCTCCACCGCGGGAGATGAGAGGCCTGATAGGAGCCGTGCACACACTCGTGCTCGCACACACACCTTCGCCGCGAGTGACTCACAAGACCCTCCACCGCCGCGAGAGGCGAAAAAACACCCACAAAGACGAACCATGGCCGTCCCCAGCATCAAATCAAATGTCAGCACCGGGTAATTTTACATTCGCCCATTGCGAATCATGAATTACGACGGTGGTCCCGAAGTCACAGGGCCGAATCCGTCACGGATTACAAGCCATATGGGAATGGACGCCTGATGAAGAAGGAACACTCCGGAAACAGGCCGCTGAAAATCGCTACACATTAACGTCTCAGAGGGTTTCTGCCAATTCTTTTGAATGTGTAACAGGTCAAAATGAACACTTGCGTCCTAATGTGTAATTGCACAATAGATCTAGTCTGTATTATAGTTTTCTTTTACTTGGTACACTGCTTGTGAGGGTCCTGGTAGCTCCTCGAACCAGTGCTGTAAGTTTCAGAGCCAGACTTGCAGAAGTGGTAGGTTAATGGTGTGGCCTGAAGATGGCAACCTGGATTGAAAGCCCTTGGCCTGGTGGGGTTAATTTAACCATCCGAACCTCGACCTTCCGGTCTCCACCCTCCGGTTGAAGGCGGTTAGAAGTGAGCTCTGCAGGCTGCTCTTACCTGCTCCAGCTTCCAGTGGAACTCGGCCGGCCTGAATGTGTCCATCTGCGCGAAGTCCCTCCGCAGCAGGAAGACCAGCCGACAGTTGTGGACGTACAGTGAGTAATGATGCCTGTTCATCTCTGGCAACCAGAAAAAGGAAACACATCAGCAATATTACACCATATACATCTATCACAGCATGACATGACCATCTCCTTCATCTAATAATCTCTCTCACCCTCTCTCTCTCTCTCAGTCTCTCTCTCTCTCTCTCTCTCTCTCTCTCTCTCTCTCTATCTCTTTTCTCTCTATCTCTCTTCTCTTTTTCTCTCTGTCTCTCTCTATCTCTCTTCTCTCTCTCTCTGTTTCTCTTTCCCTCTCTCCTTCTCTTTCTCTCACTCTCTCCTTCTCTCTCTCTCTCAGTATACACTACCAGTCAAACGTTTTTGTACACATTGAGACTTTTTACATTTAAAAGTAACCACTCACTTCTTCCTACTCAATATTTACTAAAAACATGTTCAAAGTTCTTTGTTAACAAATACATTTACAGTATTTTCACCATCTGAGTTAATTTTTTAATTTAGCCAGACAATGTCATATTTTTAATTATTTATCACTACTGGCCTATGAAAAGCCCCCTAATATGATTATAATTATAATGATAATGTGGATCACCAGTGTTAGATATTTAAGGAGCTAGTAAGTGCTGCAACAGTAACGAGTGCATTTAAAGTTAGAGGACAGTCTAGAATTTGACTCTGCAGCACCAACAACCAGTTAATAGGAGTCAGACCTGCACTGTTACAGATTCTCTCATCTTAGAAAGGAAACTGGCCTTATTTCACACATTTTCATTTATGATTGTTCACTCAACACCTTTCCAGTTTAACCAGGTACTTCAGCTGCCTTGGAACAGCTGAGCTTCCGGGCTGGTCTTTTGAGTTCAAGAGGTTTAAATGGGTGGGCTTTAAGTTGCAACACTTCAGGATTCCTTATGATTGGATGAGGAACATGTCAGTCATTGCTCAGGCTTCCCCTTAACCCCGCCCCTAAACACCACTTTCCAGTCGTAGCATAGTAACTCTAACTAGGCACACATTACATATTGAGAAGGGTCATTCAGCACCTGCATTCAGCACCTGCATTCAGCACCTGCGTTCATCACCTGCGTTTATCACCTGCGTTCATCACCTGCGTTCATCACCTGCGTTTATCACCTGCGTTTATCACCTGCGTTTATCACCTGCGTTTATCACCTGCGTTCAGCATCCGAGTTCATCACCTGCGTTCATCACCTGCGTTCAGCACCCGAGTTCATCACCTGCGTTCAGCACCTGTGTTCAGCACCCGCATTTAGCACCTGCGTTCATCACCTGTGTTCATCACCAGCATGCATCACCCGCGTTCAGCACCCGCGTTCAGCACCCACGTTCAGCACCCGCGTTCAGCACCTGCATTCATCACCTGTGTTTGGTCGGCTGAGCATTCGGGTGACATCAACTAAACACTGCATCAATTTCTGTCGATATCCCAACCAACGCAAAGAAAACATTGCTATTGTGTTTATGTGGCGTTTGGTTCGCGTTCTGGAGGACCGAATATGTCCCATGATTATATAAAAGTGATTAATCATTTTCTGTAACTGCTTAATCCTCACTAGGGTCGCGGATACCTGGAAACAATCCTGCTGACACGGCCACCAAACCCAGTATCGGCGGCCGTGTCAGGAGGATTTTAAAACAAGAATGTCGATGCTTAGTTTTAACAAAGAATATGGATCCATGTTTTCAATACAGAACTATCCACAAAGTCGACCCATGTGTAAACACTTTTAACACAGAATGATTACTGCCCCCACAGGTGAATACACGAAACTACAGATCAGGCTGCAGGTTGGCGTTAAACAGTGTCAGACGTGACATAATGTCAATCAAGCGCAGCTACAAAACGCAACAGAAATGCGTATGGCGTTCAGAGTACGTTCATTTATCCAAGATTCGAAGTTATACTTAGTTATACACATAACCAGCCTGTTTAATGAGTGCGGAAACCCTGACTAAAGCAGTGCTGCATTATTTCATGAGTCTTTATGGCCACAACGTTGGCTTTAGTGTTCTATTGGTTATGAGGCTGGAATTCTTTTATTTAATCTAGAGTCGCAAAATAACAAGAGCTGGAACTGCTGAAGAGCCGACATAGTTTTCTGTTGTTGTTAAATTTGTAATATTTAGAAAGAAAATAACATCTGAACCTGCTGCGGGTTAAATACGAGTTTGATGGAAAGATTTTTTTCCCAAACGGCTGAAACAAATCTGACTGTTTTTGAGGTAAAAGTGTGCAGCAGTACTGTCAACAGTTTTATAAAATCTAGCATGAAGTAAATAAATCTAAACAGCTGTCACTTTCTCCCCCGGCAGCTCTAATGGGTTTGGAGCAGTAAAGCCGTCACTCCGGCCGTGTGGCTTCGTTAATGCCGCTCGGAGCGTTAAGTGATATTGACGTGTGCCACTTCGCATCTCGCCTCCAGGCCGGTCAGAACACTCGACTCCCTGCTACAGCCGTGTTCTCCAACCAGGGAGATTCTGATTGATCAAGGTGGAACACACACACACACACACACACACACACACACACACACATACACACACATACAGTCGGGGAAATAATTATTTGATCTCCTGCTGAATTTGTAAGTTTGCTGACTTACAAAAAAATGAACTGTCTCTAATTTATTAGGTAGATTCATTTTTATGGAGAGAGACAGAATATCAACTAAAAATCAAGAAAAAAAACATGTTACATAAAATGTATAAATTGATTTGCATTTCACTGAGTGAAATAAGTATTTGATCCCCAAGCAA
>JBBIGA010070291.1:0-12054 GCA_037576975.1 Alestes dentex
TTAAGTGAATGTTTTGAAGCCTTTAACGATGTTTAAATACTACGTCAAACTTTTTTGACATAGTATTTTGACTATTTGTGGATCATGGGCTCTGAACAGTTGCTAAATCAATGTCACGAGCCAGTTGTTTGGCTCAGCATAATTAAAATCGGTTGAGGGAGTGATCTTAAATGTGAAATGTATTCCATATACGAATGAGTAAAGAGACCCACCCAAACAGGTGCTGCAGACAGTCTGTTCAGTGTCGGATCTGGATCCAGTTTATTAAAGTATAAATAAGCCCTGTTCTACTCAAGCCCTGAGTAAAACAAATCACTCAATCAACCCAATGGAAAGGCGTTTTACTCAGGCTTATAACCACCGGATGAAAGTAATGTGCTACTCTAGTGCTGTCTGGATGTCCGCGGCATTGCGGGTGTACCGCTGACGTGCTAGTAATAGAAACCGTCTCAGATAACAAGTGATATCACGGTTTAGATATGGCCATGCTGCAAGGGAACACACGCAAGCACCAACAAGAGACTGATGTCCCTTTCTGGAGGAAGTTACACCTAAGCAAACTAAGGCAGGAAGAGACAGTATGGAAAAAAGTCAGAAGAAGAAACAGTCTGGAAACTGTTTTATTTAATAAAGGAACTTGGCATGAGTAATTTAGCTTGAATCATCAAATAGCTGCCCTCTATCTCATGTGTTTAATATCACAGTGTTGGTATGTATCATGTTACAGTAATTATTATAGAAATTAAAATGGCTTATATAAAACAGTTCAGAGGTAATGTGTCTTTTTCATTAATCTGGTGAGTTCTTAATATGTAAAAGGTCACCAAGTATCGTGAATCTTTGATTTTATTAATCAGTCCTGTTTGGTGACTTATTTAAAGTGACAGTTATCGTTAAGAAAACTTTGTCCCTTTTCTCACTTGGAAATTTGAGACATGGGATACAGACACACATAAAAAGACATTTCAGTATAAATATGTTGTCTGGCTACAGAGCCTTATGTAGCAAGAAAGCACTTTTTTACGCTGTTCTACAGTCTTTCAAACACAAAATACCTTCCCCGATGAAACAAGAATGTTACGTTAAAGTTGATTGTTTTTTTAAATCTTATTATTGTTATTAATAGCATGATAAAAGGATACAGTAACAGTAGCCTACAGACTAAACACTGTAAGCTGTAGTCGTTATTATTTTAACACAAAGCAATTTATAGCCTGTAAACAAGACACATGTTAAATCAGCCCAAAAACAACACTGTCCTGGAGAAACGGACAGTGGAATTTGATTCAAGCTGGGACCAGCCTCTCCATCAGTATTCACTAACCATAGCTACACCTTAACACAAATGTCTTATCAAAGAGTCTTCTTGTGAAACTATTGCGATAACTATACAAGGCACAATCCACACAAAACAGAATGATAAAATAACTGATATCTGAAAGGAGGACCAACCCTGAAGTCTCTCTCCTTTCAATCAAAGTTCTAACAAATTGCCTTCCATACCTTGGACTCAATCACCACCGCATCACTCAGTCCTACCTCTGTTCATAACAGGAGGTCTAACCTTCTTAGCCCAGAGTTCTCTCCCCCTTCAGTCAAACAGTCTCCTCTCATGTTGAAAACACGCTCCAAACTCTCAAACACTATTTTGCTTTTTCAACTGCAAACCTCAAATGATTTGAATATACACAAAGTATCCACACCATAAGTTAGCCCTCATTTACACTCTTCCAAATACAACAGGTCTTAGGTTTGACAGTCCAAAATACCTCTCAAAGCCCACAGATCAATCAACTCAATTAACTCAAAGCAGAGGCTCTGGAACATTTCAGCACATGCTAAGAAATTGGGTTTGGCAGGACAGCAGGGGGCCACCAGCTAAAGGGCCAGTTTAGACCTCGCACAGTATCTCTGTAGAGAGGAAACATAAATATTGCAACAGGCCAGATACTCCACGGCCTAAATTCGTATTTCCATTTGTTCCGCATGAGCAAACTAAAAGGGCTCCACCTCCACAGGAAGGACACTCTGTGCGAGCTTGAGGTGAAGTGAAAATAAGCCTGCAGCAGGGCATGCTCGAAGATAAATCAAAATCAGTCCTGTTTGGTGACTTATTTAAAGTGACATTTCACAATCATGCAGTGTGGGAGAACAAAGTTCATCAGTCATAGATTTAAACAGCAAAATCACACACAAAACTGCATGTTAAAGCACAGAAAAGCATACTGTACAGTACCCCCCCCCTGAGAACAGAACTAATCATTTTTCGCTGAAACCCCTGCACTCACAGAAACTGCAGAAATCCTGCGCATTTTTTTTTTTTTTGGCTTTTGTGACGTCCAGGCCTCGTCCACCACGCCCCCCCGTTGGCCACGCCCCCTTGTCCTCGTGGCGGATGTGGCGGACAAGGCCCCGACGTCACAGCTTTTTTCGTGCCAATATATCACTTTTCATGCATTTTAATGCTAAATTATTAAGAACAATAACATTTACTGATTTTGTAATATAAATATTAACGTAAATTCAGCTACATTTCTATATAAAAAATAACTATAAATGTTTTGTTACTGACGAGAGAACACAAAGAAAGTGCGTCTTGGGATGGTGAAATACCGCCGTACTCAGAGGCGGGAGGTTTGAAAGTAGCCAATCTGAGAGCGTTATTTATTTCTCCTTGCTGCTGATTGGCTGCTGCCCTGTGACACATGTGTGGCAGCCGCAGACCAGAATTTCCCCTGTGAGTTTAAAATGACATTCAATTGTTTTGGGAGCATATTTGGGGACATATTTTGGGTTTACACTATAAAAATAGGCATTTTTAGGCATTTTTTTTACCACATCACAACAACTCGGTTTTTCACTATATGCGGGTGCTCTTGGAACGTAACCCCCGCGAAAAGCTGTACTGTATATCACAATAACCCCCAAGTGTCACCTTCCTCTAGCTGAAGACAAGGCAAACTCTGGAAGACCAAGAAATAGAAACTCATGCACTGTTCAGGTAGGTATTGTAAAACCCCCAAATTACTTTAATGACCTACGGTGTGATTTAGCTTCCACAGGTTGCAGCTACACCCAGCTACATTTGCAATTAAGTCAATATCTGAAGTATCAGAGGCATTTGTGAATTGTTTGTAATGATCTAATTACACAAAGAGCGCTATTTTGGCCATAATTACCAAATGTATCTGTAAAGGAAAACGAGATAAACATGCAAATAAAGGAACACCTGGCCAGCTGTTAAGTATGAGGGTGGATTTATTATGCTTTACAGTTACATGGCAAGCCAGTGGTACAGCAAGCCTTATGGGAATACAGGGAAAAGGGGTTTGTACTTATCAACAAATCTTGGAAGCTAATGTCCCAGTCAGTGAAGAAACTGAAAAAGAGCTTAGCCACCAAGACAATGATCCAAAACATAGTACATCATAATCAACCTACTTCAAAAAAACAAAAGATCAAACATTTGAAATAGCCTTTATTGTCATTTTATTTATTACTTGAAATTATTCTCTGTGATCAATAAAATGTGCAATTTGTCTGGTGGTGGCCAGAGAATTCCACACAACTGGAGGCAGAAATGATGTAAATTCAGTGCATTACTTTTTTCAGTCTACGCTCAGTTCATTTTTCATCATGCACCTTCTGGCATATCATCAGTAATTAGGGTGTATGAAGTACCTCAATCATGTCACTTTCTGCGGGACAGACTGGCATTTGTTAAATGCGTCTATAAATCATGTCTCCGCTGGACTGTTCTGAACGCGTGTAGCCAATCTCAGGGACTTTGAAATAAGGGGCTGTGTGAACTGAGCAGGCTCAGGGGCTGAAGCTCTGGCTTTATAGACCGAGACCACAGTCTCAGGGTCGAGACCACAGAGCAAACAGCGCTCAGAAGAAAATGAACTCTCAGTGCGACTGCATGCGCTGGGCAGCAGAGCGTTATCTTCTTCTGCGCATGAACTCCGTCAGTGATGGATGCGTGGCCGGGAACTGCGGGGAATGCTGATGTATAGCTGCTGCAGGATCACAGCTGCTGTAAGTCGCAGTAGAAAAGGCCTGGCTGTAAGCACTGTGCTTCTCGACACTCCTGGACAGGGACTATAATTAGAGAGGATGCCAGCATGCAGGCTTACCCAGCTCAGCCAGAACAGCTGGGTAGAAAAGGGCGGGGGCGGCGTGAGAGTGTGTTACACACTCATTTGGCCACGCTCAGCCCGCCAGTATGACAGCTTGCCCCATAGCTGAGAGCGGGCAGCTGTCGAAAACATGGACACACTGACCCACCCCCCATGCTGACCTTCCGCGGACAAGGGCCTGAAGTGGAGCTCCCAGTCCAAACAGACTGCATCCGTGCGTGCAGAACAGGGCTGTTGATCCCCCCCCCTTTAATCATTACAAATTACCGTCCATAAATCAGCAATGATTATTTTGCAGTTTGCAAGACGATAATGACTATGGGGCTGGCCGATATTTCAAATGAACTAAAATATTTGATATCTGAAATCATGATGAGTGATAATGCGGCCAACCCACCACGGAGAATCCCTTTAAACTGAGGTAGCTTAAACGCATTCATTTACAACTTCGTTTACGCATGATTTATGCTCATGGCTAAGCAACTGAACGACAGGCTGAATCAGGACTGCTTAACGGGCTCCATTAGCTTGAAACGCCAGCAAGGCGATATCTGTGTTCTGCAAACTTAAGCTTCGGCATTTTAAAAGAAAGTATTTGACATTTCGTAAACTTGCCAGCGCTTATTTTTAAGAAGCTTGAACGCAAAACTTGAAACAGATGGAAAAGAAACAAACTTTCAAACGCTGGAAAGGTATTGTAGTGGGTTACAGCGAGGTAGCTGGTCGTTTTTCATTTGAACAAAAATGTGCTCCAGGAAGTGCTTTTCCATACAAAAATACTGATCTGTGTTAGTTATCTTCCTCCATGCAGAGAGAGCCGTTATCAGGTGTCATACATCGGCATCAGGGCAGATGTCAGTCGTCACTGAAATCTGATCACATCACCCAGTCGTATTTCAGACTCTCCTGCTGCTCTTGCTTACAGTGCCAAACACGAATGATCAAATAAAGAAGCCATGAATAAATTCTATCTGACTTTTCTGCATTAATGCTTCTGTGAATATTGGAAAAAATTCAGGCAGACATCTTTGTGGGTGTTTTTTTATGTAAGGAGAAAAAGTATTTAGAAAAATTACAATGTTGTGAGTACATTACGCACTAATGTTTGTTTTTCCATATTCAGTTTTTTGAAAATGACATTTTTCTTTTAGAAAAAATCCGATTTTGTTTCTGTCACAGGTTGGGTCAAACATGGTTTAATAGACAATTCATATTGCAAACCAACTGTTATCTGTTTCTTCATGTCTTACAGTGTTTCTAGATGCTTAGAAATGTTACATTTGGGGCTCCCTAATGGCGCAACTGTCTAAGCACTGGCCCCATTATGCAGAGACCACAAGTCTGATTGCCAGCGGGGCCCCAGTCATCCGTGGCCAGGAGTCCTGGAAAGCACAGTTGGCCTCGCTGTCTCTGGGTGGCTGGGCTGCCACCCCTCTCCCCAACACGGACAGATCATAATTGGTGGTCACCGTTCCCTTCCAAGTGTGTTACGCTGTCCAGTGATGCCATGTAAGTGGCAATTTAAAAAGAAAGTGTGGTGACTTGCTATATGTGACATGGTAGCATTCACCCGCCCAGTGTTGGTGGTCTTGTGTGATGGGGAGTCCTAGCTAGTGCATGGAACTGGTGATGACTAAACCGCGGAGGAAAAAAACAGGAGAAATCCAAAAGAAATAATAATAAACAGAAATAATAAACGGAGATAACAAACGGAGGAACGTCTGAAATTGCAAGTCTGAATGATACGTATTTGGTATCACAAATTTTTGCTGTGCTGACAAAAACTTTGCTGTGTTTACTGCCTATAAAACGCCTGCAGTAAACCGTAAGCCTATGAAAGGGGAGACTTGTTGCAGATGTGCTACATATAGTGTAAAGTGTGAGAGGTTCAGAGAGGTGATCTACTGAGTTCTGTGAGGCAACATGACATTTTCTGGGCCACATGACATTTTCCAGCATTTTCGAAGTATCATCACAACATCTTGCATCTTGTAATTTTTTATTTGGCATAAAAGTGGCTGTATGAGTGCAGGAACAACAGCGAAGACTGAGGTGTGAGTTCTGGTATTTATTTTAATTAGGCAGCGGGACTAATGGTCAGTACCTCTTTCTCCTGCAGGTGAATGACAGGTGTGAGTCTTGAGATACCTGTGTGGATAAATGACTGCCCAGCTGAGTTTCCAATACAAACCTCCTTGAGGATAAAAGGTTTTATCCATTACAAACACTTTCATCCAACGGAAAATCCCCTCAGACTACAGTGTATTATCAGTACAAAAGAGGAAAAGCTGTTTTAGATAGAAAAGACTCAGTGACTGAGAACGACTTCAGCTTCTTCACCTGAAATAACAGAAGTAGAGTTGGCATTTTGATACTTCTTTGCTTAAACGTTGTGTGTGTATGACATGGTTCTGAAAGCCTACATCATGTACTTTGTTAAGTAATTACCATGTTCTTGTGGTTTTATGTGAGATATAAGCCACTACCTGAAGACTGTCAGGACACAGTAACACACTGCTTCCTCTCACAGACCCAGTGGGCTCAGCCTGAGCCTGTGAAAGGACTTGTCACAACAGACACGCCCAAGACGAGTTAATTGCTCTGCTAATTTCAGAGCCCTCAGTGACAGGTCTGAGCACGCTCAGAACTGATGTTCAGTATTATTAGTGATGGTGCGATAATTAATCTCACAGCCCCGACTGGGATGGCTTCAGAAGAGAATATTCTTTAAGCAACTGCCATTGCTGTTAACATGACTTTTCATAATATCATTTTTCAAAGCTATCGTGCTGCATGGGCCTTCCTTTCTTCATTCCAGTCTGCAAAAATAAATGACATGTGTTCTCTATTTTTCAAATAAGACGTTTGAGAAAGTACTGAGCGTACACTGAACAGTATGAAGACTTTCAATTACCACATCTTAACGTGCTCATCTCATTCTAAAACCATGAGCGTGAATCTGGAGTTTGTCTCCCTTTAGCCACTAGAACAGAAACCACTGTTTTTGTGAAAAACCACTAGATGGAACATGGCTGCAGGAATTTTCACTCACCCACAAGAGCATTAGTGTGGTTAGGTAGTGGTGACGGGTGATTAGGCCTCACGGTCTTCATTGCAATTGATTCCAAAGGTTTTTGATGGGTTGAGGACCCAGAAAAGCACGTCTTTATGGATTACACTTGGTGCATGGGAGCCAGAGTCATGCCGAAACAAGAAAAGCCTTCCCTTCCACACACTGTGGCCACAAAGCTGGAAGCATACAGATTTATCTGTACCGGAACCAAAACAGAACTAACCCGAAATTCCTTCTCTACCAAAATTGTACAGTTTTCACATCACCAAACCCAAATTCGACTGCCAGATTTTATTGCACCAGGCATTGTGAATAGAGATCAAGATTTGGGTGGAGCTGCTCTGCCATGGAAACCCAATCAAAGTTCTGATGAACAGTTATTGTGCTAATGTTGCTTCCAGAGGTAATTTGGTAGCAGTGAGTGATGCACTTTCAAACACTTACAGGAAACACATTTGAAAATGTGACTATTTGGAAAAGAATGCCATCTTGTTTGGGTAACAGTTATGTTGAAAGTCACTGAACTCTTCAGTATGACCCAATTTACACCCAGTGTTTGTCTATAGAGACTGCATGGCTGTATGTATGATTTTACATCATTGTAGGTGTGACTAAAATAGCCAAACCAACCAAAAAGTGTGTCCCTGTTTTATTTGGGTCAAGTAACGAATCACAAGTTATACAGAGAGCAACATCAGGTAACAGGTGCCAATAAATACATGCAGCCAACAGTGCAATATGAACACAGTCCTCAGTGTTAAATGGCCCATATCCTATTTTTTTCTTGCATTCTTTTAAGAAGTTTCAAAGCTTACATACAGTCCTTAAATGGAAACTAAGCTACAAAAACAGCCTGTTGTTTTTGTGATGTCACAAAAAGTAACAGATTCACCCACCTTTGCAACCTATAGCAGTTCAGCCCCGTCCAGTCCTACTTAAGTAACGACGACTATTTCAGCTGAGACTGCTTTTTGAAGAGTTCAGAGTACAGCGCAGTGTATTAGAGATTTTTCACTTAAAAAGGCGCAGTAACAAAAGCAGCTTGTTTAATTCTGTAGAATATAGAGAAGTTGGAAATGGTATTGTATAAATGAATTAGGACTGTTTTAATACAAAAAGTCAAACATCATAAATGGAGCTCTTTTAAAGTTTTGAAAAATAAAGAAAGCATGGTAAATTTAGGCAAATGGACGATTTAATACTACTGATGTTCTAGCATCTTCAAGCGTCATCTGAAGACCCACCTCTTCAAGGAGCACCTTGGTGACTAACACTGCCTCCCGTTTCTGCTTGCTTATTTCTCCCAAAAAAAGAAAAAACCCTCTGATTCCATCCCTTCCTTACTTTTGTTTTAACTTTTGACTTTTCTTTCACAGATGTTGTTTAGGTGTACCTAGTGTGCAGTGACTTGACTGAATAGTGGACACTGATTTAAGTATAGCTTCACAGGTTTGAGGAACAGATGTGGACTACTTGAGCACTGATGTGCATCGCTCTGGATAAGAGCGTCAGCTAAATGCCATAAATGTAAATGTAGCAACTCACATGAACGGACGTTCCTTTTTCAATTCTTATTTCCCTCCCATTCTTTTCATATTCTGTATCTTTCTGCCTACTCCAATGCTCCAGAGGTAGATAAGCAGTCTCTACTGGGGTTTAAATGCCCCCTCCCTTAGGCGACTATCTAGAGAAACAGCTCACAGAGTCCAAAAGTGCTTCAACCAATTACCCACTAAAGCGTCGGCCCAGCTGTCCTCCTTTAACTCTGCCCCACGAGTCCGTCCAGTACACAACAGAGGAAATTGACTGTGCCGCCTGTGGAGATGGGAAATGAAACAGTCCGCTCACCTGAAAGTACACATTTACACCAAGCCAAGAACCAGCTGGAAACACAGATGAGGGCTAAGCAGCACCACCACCATAAGATCCTGCTCTGCAGCTCACTGCTCCTCAGATCACAGCAGAGCGAGGGGTGGAACGTCTGCTCAAATTCACCTGCTCATGTCTGTTTAGACATTTCAGTCAAATAACAGACTGATTTTACTTCTAAGCTACATCTAAACACTATCCTGAAAAGAAGAATTCAGACGGAAGTGACCCCATGTCTAGGCAGAAACCTGTAGGTTTACCATTCCAAATTAAACAGGGTTCCCACTCTAAGTCAGACTTAAAATTCCCTGACTTGTCCATGACTTTCCCTGACCAAAAAGCAAAATTTCCGTATAAAGAAATGTCCAATATAACGTTTGGATGCTGAGCAGAAAAGGGCATTTATAGGGGTTATAGAATTCAAAATTGCATCAAAAACGTCATTGTTGTTGAATATAGGCAGCTTGGCGTGTTGACTGGACCAAACCAAAACCTCAACTCCATCTCTGACATCCTCTACACGCATGTTTTATAATTAAACAAGCTGCTTATGTTACTGCGCCTTTTTAAGTGAAAAATCTCTGATGAGCTGCGCTGTACTCTGAACTCTTCAAAAAGCAGTCTCAGCTGAAATAGTCGTCGTTACTTAAGTAGGACTGGATGGTGCTGAACTGCTATAGGTTGCAAAGGTGGGTAAATCTGTTACTTTTTGTGACATCACAAAAACAAAAAAGGGCATTTAAAGGGGTTATAAGAATTCAAAACTTCAATTAAATAAAACAATGTCATGTTTGTCTGTTGCAGATGCTCAAGTGATAATCCCGGCTGAATGTGTAAGAAACTGGTATCTATTCATATACGTTCTTAACACTGTATATATGATATACATTACTGCATGACTGCCACACACAGTTATACACAAACATTCATCTTGCCTACAAACTTCATTTGTTAACATTATCACATTCATACCACTAGATAACGGGAATAGATTTTTGAGGTTTGGTAAACTATTAACTCAAAAGTCATTTTCTGTTCCTGATCACCTAAACAGGCAACTTGTGTGAGGAGGAGGTGGAGATGACAGCATCTTTGATTGATTCATTCCAAACGTGCAGGGGGTCATTTTAATCTGATTTCTTCATGACAAGCTTATTATGTGTAAATTGGTCAATTTGTGTTCAACTGTGTGGAAAAATGCCTCATTGTCTTTCCACACTAATAGCAGAAAACCAAACAAGAAACAAACTATCAGAAAACATGAGACTGCAGGTATGAACGGATACTGTGATGATATCTGGGTCAGGCTGCACCACCGCTGAGCTAAACGTTTCAATTCTGAGGTGCCACTCCCTCAGAGCTCCAGCATCAGAAATAGTAAGCCCTCTGACACCGCTCCCTGCGAGCCCCTCATTCTCCCGCCATGAACCTTTTGAACTAATTATAGTGAGACAGAAATTCCTGCTAAAGTGAATGCAGGATTTTACGGCTGGAAAAGATTCAATTATGTTGTTGACAACGACACATGCGTGGCTTAGAAGTGTCATGGAGAAGATCCTTGAAGCAAAGTGCTTTTTTCACATATTACATTACAAAGCAAAGGCCTCAGCTAAGCATCGTTCCATCTTAATGAGGTCATCAAATGGAAAACTGAGTTTTTCTTGTGTTTCTGAAGGCTGATGTAATATGCAGACATTGTTAAAATTCCAAAATGTACCACTCACTCCCTCGTTCTTATAAGCTGCAAAAACAGGCTTTTTGAATTCTTCGTTGTCTCAAATGGACTTTAGCAAGAAAAATACCAAAAAAATAAATAAATAAATAAAAAAGAGAAAATGCTAGACAACTGAAAAAAAAACCCAGGACCTTTAAAGCCTTCGGTCATTATTCTTGCTAGTGCTGCAATATAGTAAGACACAACATGCAAGCTGTACCTGTTTATATTTTAAAGTGTATATCGAGTAAATATGCATATTCTCTCTCTCTCTCTGTCTGGTTAGTTATCACTGTGCTCTGCCTCAGAATATCTGTCTGTATCCGTGTCTCACTTCAGGTACTTCCCAAAACCTCACAAACAGCAGCTCCTGAATTTTCACATGCTGAAGTCATACATATGCAGCTGTGTATCCGTCAGCTCTGTAACGTAACGTTATTCAACAAGGACAAACTTTGATCTCCCTCTTTGGACTTCAGTTCTGCAGTGCCTTGATTTTTTCCTTAAGAGTAATCATTCTTACACAGGGTCATAGGCCTACATATCTACATATTCTACATATCAGAGTCCTGTTGTGTTAGGAAGGCGTTATAGAAGTTAAAATCTACTTTCAGTGATGCGAATATAACACAATTACACAGTTTTCATATGGTTTATCCATTCATTGACTCATAACGAATTTGTATATACACACCGAACAAATTCAATAGTAGACGGATGAAGAGACTTGTGGTGTGAGATGGCCACAATGCCCGTAGCCTCTATGTGATCACCTAACAACCAAACTGTTGTTAGTTGTGGAGGGTGGGGGTGCAATGTTGATGTTGTAAAGGTCAATGCTGATTTTGTGGGGGGTCAACACAAATGAATATATAGGAATAAATGGGAGGTTGTACAGAAGCTTAGGTTTACTTTTAATGCCATGACTGTAAAACAATATAGTTTTATACTAGGGCATTAACGACTTCAGATTTTTGCAAGTCGACTAGTCGGTCAGCAAGTCGAAGTCGAGTCGACTAGTTGTTAGATGACGTTACACAGACGCAGCGGAGGAACACAGGTGTCCAACATTGAGCAACTTTTATTAAAAGTTCTCTGTAACATTAACAGTCAACACGACAATTAAACAAAACAAAGGCTGATACCTTGAATTTTCTGATAAATTTAAGTGCACAACAGAAAGCTAGCGTTAGCCATGTTAGCTAGCATTAGCCATGTTAGCTAGCGTTAGCCATGTTAGCTAGCGTTAGCCATGTTAG
>JBBIGA010070301.1:0-12054 GCA_037576975.1 Alestes dentex
TGTTTATATTTACTGAAATCAGAGTTTACTGATACACTCTGAGTTCTGAGGGTAAACACCGGTTCTAGACTGTTTTATACTGTTTATATTTACTGAAGTCAGAGTTTACTGATACACTCTGAGTTCTGAGGGTAAACACCGGTTCTAGACTCTTCTACACCTTTTATATTTACTGTAATCAGAGTTTACTGATGCACTCTGAGTTCTGAGGGTTAACATGCCTGCTTCCTTGTTCCAGAGCTCAATTTTTTGTTTTTCTTGGAGGATCACGGTAATGGTGATTCCCCCCAAGGAATCCAAGTTCATTAAAAACGTGTTTATTTTGTAATATATTCCTCCACCAAAGCGACTTATTTGGCATGGACGCGACATTAGTCATCCGGCTGTGAACGTAAATGATTGATGGCTGGTGTGCTCTCGGAAGGTAATCTCCATTTCACAGCACAACAATCAGCTTCGTGCTCTTTGCCTCGCCTTACCCCCCAGTGTCACACAGCGACGACTTTGAATGCGGACATAATGGACAATTTGCAGGAAGCGAATTGCGACGGCTTCTCGGAACGAGGAGGGCTCTCTGTCTTCTTGGCTTTCTTTTAAAACTTTCACCTTTGAAGTCTGAACATGGATGCGTCTGACGTGCCAAAAACATTTCCCCGGATTTGTAAACAGCAGCATAAACGGCGAGGATTGCGAACTGGAGCATACGCTGTGTCTAAATAACTTGAGATGCAGACGCGCATTCGTATGCATTACATGACTTTAGCATTAATGCCTTGCTACGTGCTATAAAGCCCACCCTGTTTATTGTGTTAGAGACGTCCCGAAATACTCTCAAGGTTGTCTCTCCTCTCTGCAAAGCTGCATGTGGTGCTTTTCCAAGCACATGCATCCAAATCCACAGGCCTCAATCAAACTGGCAGCTTCCAGTCCGTCGGCTCCTCCAGCCAAGTTGATCACACTCACCACCCCCCCACACCCCCGTCCCCTCCAGCCCCTGGAGCTGTGCAGTGATGGGAAGATGCCATCTCTTCATCCAAGGTTCAGTGTTCATCAGGACTGGCAACGCAGTTCAGTGCCGGTTCAAGTTTTGAGGACTGTAGATTAAATGAAATAAAAACTATTTTAGTTTTTGAAACACCTACCTTGTACTTCCACTCACTTCTTAAAATTGGAATATAGATATACCTAAATAATAAAACCTTCACGTGTTTGCTTGTGTGCAAATTATAGACACTCTCTGTGCTTACTCTGTGCATGTTGTGAACTTGTGCTTGAGATTATAAAAATGGAAAAGATTGTTCTTTGCTTATTGTTCTCTAAGTAACTGCTGATCCATTCTGCAACTCTTGCCGAGTGACTGCTGACTACTTCCTTATCATCAGTTTGGGATAAATATTGTGTGGCGCTCCTATCCGGGGACCATTAGTTGTGCTCCTATTAGCTTTCCAAACTGCAAAAACAAATCTTAATATGTTTCGCTTGACTGTAGGGGAACTGTAAAATTCTATACTGCAACCCATTAATTATTGATTAGTGTCTGATCACAAGACCACTGCTGACCAGAAATTATGGACCATGTAAGGTCCATTCTAAAACGCTGTAGTGGCACTTTGAAGTGTGTGGTGCTGTTTTACCAAACACAGTTACCTACAAGGTATGGGTTTTTAATAAAGTAGATTTTGAGGACATTTGAAAGGGGTACAGGGCGACCTCGAGTTATGACACAGTACGAAACACACCCTAGCCCTAGTCACTTACCGATCTTAACACAGCTGTAAAATCATAATCTAGAAGAAAAAAAACACAACTAAGCCACAGAAAAGTGAAAAGGACATGAATATACTATACTTTTACACTGTACCGTACTGGGGACGCCACCTCCCTCACTCATACACTGCGTTACTGCGTATTCCTCCACCACACGCAACCAAACTAGTTCCCCCACGTATTCTGTAAGTACGATGCTAACAGTATAAGCTGAAACACTCACGTCTCAATTTTTAAAGTTTTTCTGGGAGTGTGCGTCGTAAACTCGACACGTTGTATGTCAAGACTGTCGTGACCTGAAGACCCTTTGTTATTTCCTTTGGTTAATAATTGAAAATGGCAGATTGAACACACTGATGAATGGAAACGAGATGTGCAGACAAATACAACAAAAAATAACAATTCTTGGAAAAAAATTTAAATGACACACTTAAGAAAGACACATGAAGTGTCTATCATTTCATGTGAAATTATTACTCGTTGAAATTGAAGGACTTTTTGTACTTCGGGGCCTGTAGAAATCCAGCCAGTCTGTGTAAAAACGCTGTATATTTAGCGCGCCCAAGAATGACTTCATTTCCTTTATTTCAACCCTTCATCATGTCATAATCAGAGAACAGGTCGGTGGACTGCAGAGTGACCACTTAACCGGAACGATAGTCAATCAGAAGCAATAGCCTCCTCCACCGAGAGCGGCAATTACTTTTCTAAAGGAGATGGGCTGGTAATTTTTCATGGCGCACTAGAACGAGAGAGGAAGAGGCGGGGGGGGGGGTCATGTAAAAGGCTGATTTGAGTTCACAAGCCTTGAGTTGAATGAGCCCATAGGTGAAGATGGATCGCTGGAATGGAAGACGTGACGCAACCCTCAGGGGCCGATGTGTTTTGAAAGGGACTGAGGCGAATATCTGTGAGATATTTATTGGTAAATGATGTATATTATATATATTTATATATTTCTAAATACAGTTTATATTGAGAAGATTAATAAAAGATGCACTAACAACTGGTGGGGACGGCCAGTTTAGCACCTTATCTAAAAAAAAGTTCATGCAAATCAGCGGTGCTAATTTACAGCTGCAGTAATACGTATTCAGTCCCCTCCAAAAGTATTGGAACAGCGAGGCCTATTCCTTTATTTTTCCTGTACACAAACCTTTGGGTTTGACCTCAGAAGATGAAAATGAGACAAGAAATCAGTATTTCGGCTTTTATTTCCAGGTATTTACATCTTGATCTGTTAAACAACTTAGAACATAACATTGTTTGTAATGGAACACAGGTGAGCATAGGAACAGACAGACTTAAGATAAATTAAAGTGCAAATCCTTTGCTTGCAATAACAGCACCAAACCTGCGACCCACATGACCAAACTTTTGCATTCTTCTGTTGTGATGCTTTTCCAGGCTTTCACCGCAGCCTCTTTCAGTTGTTGTTTGTTTTGAGGTGTTTCTCCCTTCAGTCTCCTCTTTAGTAGGTAAAATGCATGCTCAATAGGATTGAAGTCTGGAGATTAACTTGGCCAGTCTAAAACCTTCCACTTCTTTCCAGTGATGAACTGCTTGGTTGCTTTGGTGTGTTTCGGGTCATTGTCTTGCCGCATGATAAAAGATTTCCCAATCAGTTTGGTTGCATCTCTCTTTAAATTGACAGATAAAATGTTTCTGTAGACTTCTGAATTCATTTTGCTGCTACCATCATGTGTTACATCATCAGTAAAGATCAATGAGCACAACCCAGAGGAAACCATGCCAGACCCAAGCCATGACACTACCTCCACCGTGTTTCACAGAGGAGCTTGTGGGTTTGGGATCATGAGCGGATCCTTTCTTTCTCCATACTTTAGCCTTACCATCACTTTGGTAAAGGTTCATCTTTGTCTCATCAGTCCATAAAACTGTCCCAGAACTTTTGAGCCTGATCTCTATACTTGTTGGCAAATTCCAATCTGGCCTTCCTATTCTTATTGGTAATGAGTGGTTTGCACCTTCTGGTGTAGCCGCTGTACTTTTGTTCCTGAAGTCTTCTGCTAATGGTGGATTGTGATACCTTCACTCCTGCCCTCTGGAGGTTGTTGCCGATGTCACTGACTGTTGTTTTAGGGATTTTCTTCACAGTTCTCACAATGTTTTTGTCATCAACTGCTGATGTTTTCCTTGGTCTACCAGTTCGACGTCTGTTGCTTACAACAACAGTGGTTTCTTTCTTTTCCAGGACATTCCAAACAGTTTTACTGGCTATGGCTAATGTTTGTGCAATGTATCTGATTTATTTTTCCACCTTCTCTTTGTTTCAAAATTGTTGTCTTTTCTTCCATAGCGCTCTGGTCTTCATGTCAGTTACACCTTTTTAACTATAAATGCAGTACGCACAGGCAAAACCTAAAACTGAAACTGAGAGTAACTATTTCTTGGGCAACAAAACACACCTGTCCGTCACATGTTGCAGTAATGTTGCTCACTTGAAAAAAAGGTGGGTTCAAGATGTAAATAGTTGGAAATAAAAGCTGAGCTACTGTGTCATATTCATCTTTGTGTCATATTCATTGTTTGATGCCACACCCATTTATTTTAAGTATAAAGGAATTGACTTTGCTGTTCCAATACTATTGGAGGGGACTGTATATTGCATTGGTAAATTTCCCAGTCAATCCATGTTACATGCAGTCCCATTGCCTGTGAATCTGTATTTTTTATGTTAAGGTCTCTATTACTGTTTTTATGGATTCTCCGCCCCTGAACCTCAAGAGCTGTTTTAGCTGGCACCAGGGAGAACAAAGAGACTCAGAGTCTGAGTCTCTTTTCCATTATTGAGTTCCACTCTCATTGTCAGCAAACAGCTTTAGCCTGCCTGCCTTTGTGCTGCCGTCAGAGACTCAAAAAACAGCAAATATTTGCTCAGTGGTCTGGCGGACCCTTAATGGGCGACATAAACAGAAATCGAGGTTTCAGCAAGCGACATGCTTCACCTTTTTGTCCATCTCCTTTCTTTTCAGCCGCCACTAACCTATCTATCATTACCCCTCTTCAGGCCCTGTTAACTTTCATCCCTCCCTCTCACATTCTCATCCCTCGCTCTTGCCTTTGCTCCCTCTTTAATGATCTTTGCGACCTTGCTGTATCCCTTGGGGTGCCCTAGACCACCTCCATCCCGCTGCAGCTCACATCCGAGAGGGATTTCTGAGTGATCACAAGAACATGTCTGATCACACACCCCCAAGAACCTCCAGACGTTACTCGTTTGATCATTGCCTTTTATACTAGATCAGATGAACTTGAGAGAAATCCCTGGATGTTGGAAATTTAATACATCTGTGACAACTTCAGAATATAAACTTTCAGTGACCTTATACTCAATACTTAGCTTGCATTCCTTAACTACAGGGTTGAACACCCTATACACACAGCCGTTATAAGCAGTAACAGGTGAGGTGAAACACATGGATCTGTTATGATGGTACCTATCGAATGGCTGGGGTATATTAGTCCTTTCTTGTTGTTGATGTCTTGTAGGCAGGGAAAATGGGTGAGCGTAAGGATCGGTCAGACTGACCGGCAGGTCTTGTGGTGTGTTTCCAGTATGCAGTGGTCAGTATGTACCAAACGTGGTTCAGTGATGGATAACTGGTGAACTGGAGACAGAGTCATGGTTTACCAAGGCAAATGTATGTGTGGGGAGCTCTTCTGGTCCAGCCCCACAGAAGATCTACTGTAGAACAAATTGCTGAAAAAGTTCATGCTGGCTCTGATAGAAAGGGGTCACATTACTGAGCAGCGCCCCCTGCTGTATATGGGGCTGCATCACCGCAGACCGGTCAGAGCACCCATAATGACCCATGTCCAATACTGATAGAACTGGACCATGGACTGATGGAAGAAGGTGGTCTGGTCTGATGTTTGTTTTTACATCATGTGGGCAGTCAGGTATGTTGTGTTGTTTGAAAAAGGGGTGGCACCATGAAGCACTATGGGAAGAAGGTGATGCTTTGGATGACTTTCTGCTGGGAAACCTTGGGTCCTGCATTCGTGTCCAAACTCCATTGTTGAAGACCGTTATTGTCTGTGTTTGTGGCGTCTACTTAGCTGTTTCTTCTTCATCTGGTAAACTAGCTTGAGTTTCTTCTGTTGCTTAACTGCTTAACTGTTGTACTGCTAGTTTGTTGTCCACTCAGACTTCCTTTGTTCTAGATAGCTACTTTATTTGTGGTGTGCTTAGGGTGCCTTTGTCCCTGGTGGGGTTCGCTTCATTGCAATCAGCTAGATAATTCTCACCTGGTGTTAGGGAGGCCAGAGGTAAGATAAGATAAACCTTTATTAGTCCCACAAGTGGGAAATTTGCATTGTCACGGCAGAAAGTGAACAGAAAGGTAAGGTAAGAGCAGCGAAAATTAAAAACAATAGAATAGAATAAAAACTATATCAACAGTACAGTATAAAAAGTACACTATACAAACGATCTGGAAATATAAATATGGACGTGTATATTGGAAAATATATATATGTACATGTAAACTTAGATATGTACACAATAAGTATTTAGTGGGAGTAACTTACACTAACCCAGAAGTACAAAAGGAGAAACACTCGGCCACAGATGGGTGAGGCTGCACTTTCAGGGAAGGGATCTTCGTGCTTCCAACTTCTACACACAGCTAAGTATCCTTTCTTCTCTATCCTATTCTGTTCTTGTCCATTTCATTTATTTGTGATTACTACAGAGAAGGTGCTTCACACCTATACCTGTTCACATATCTTACGGTGGAGAAGATACATTCTCCATCAGCGAGTTAGGCATTCTTACTTTGATGACTTCAGAGAAGGATGGGTTCCTGTTTGGCAGAAGATCGGACTCCTAATGGCATTTGTAGGCCGTTTGTTGCTTTGTTCCAGTCACTGTGGCCCTCATAGCTGAAGAGGCACTCCTCAAAGACCACCTCTACGTCAGTCAGCCCTGTTTGGCTAAGCGCTTAAGCAAATTTATTCCAGCATGCCAGTCCTGCTCCCCACCTTCTCCCTCCCTCTCCCTCTCTCTCCCTCTCTTCCTCTCTTCCTCTCGTCCTCTCGCCTTGTGGCCCAGGAGAGCAGACGGCACCCTCAGAAGCTTCCAGCTCTCCTCTCTTCCCAGCACTTTCTTATCTGGCCCGCATAGACGTGTTAAGTCATGTGGCAGAGCTCGATCGGGAGCAGAAGCGTGGGCAGAGCTAGATGTCACAGCTGGAGCCTTGAAATCAGTCACCACCGCCACTCGGAGCAATTGGTTGGGGGGGAGAACACAGAAGAAGAAGAAGAAGGAGCAGAAGAAGTGGATGAAGAAGAAGAAAAGGGCTGCAAGCAACTTCGGCTTCGGCGCGGAAAATGTTCAGAGCGAGAATTTAGGGGGGATTTACCATGCGGCACTGCATGTGTTTAACTCTCGCTGGTATTTTTAAAGGTGTGACGAATGGAGAGCGCATCTGCAGCCAGAAAATGAAACACCCAAGCAGGCGAGGGAAGAATTTCAATGAGTGGCAAAGAGCTTGTGACTCAACACCCAAGCACATCCAATATCACCCATGACTATCTCATACTGTACATGTGACTGTGCTGAGATGCAGCAATATGATCACTGGCAGAGGCGCAATCCATGAGGGGATGTGGGGACATGCCCCCCCCCAACAGGGCTTCAATTCCTTCACCTCCAATACAAGCCTAAAGTATTAATAATGCTACCAGAAATTGAGCCAAATGCCAGAACATGTGGGTTATACCAAGTAACGTTTGTTAGTTTGAACTCGAGCTCAGTCTGTCTTCAGCTGGATGTTCTCGGCAATCTTTGCTAACATTTGCATTCATAAGAAAAGGAAACCCTGTTTATTCAATGTATTGCTCTTCCAGGTGACACTTAAGTCACCAAGCACTGTTACATAACCATTATACGGACCACAGTGTGAACCGGTGTGTTATGGTTATGTGCTGCTAGCTTTTTTTTTTTTTTTTAGGAAAGATTATGCTAAGGTAATGTTAGCTGGCTAGCCGATATCAGTAGCAGGTGTGCTAACCACCGTTCCAATCCACGACAGAAATCATAAACATGTTCTGGCCTGTGTACACACGTGGAGATTCTGGATATATAATACGAAACATTACAATTAGTTTTCATGTTGATACAATGTCATGACAAATATATGTGAAAACATGTATTATCAAATATTATAAAAAAACTGTAAGAGTATATGTCGTATAGTCAGCAATATATCATATATTCATCTTTGTTACAGGATATATCATTTATCCAGTAACAAAGGGTACTGGTGTGGGTTGGTGGTTAGGATGCATGCTGCTACTTCACACTAGCTATGTAACTAGCTACCTTGGTGCACTACGAAACACACTGTACTTAAAATGTGCTTAACCCTTCCTTAATTTACCCCTGAAAATACACCAAACCCCTTCATTTGAATTAAGTGGTCGTTCATTTGTGAAACCGACCCCTAATTTTTACCCTAAAATTAGATTTAAGGCATGAGTGTGAAATCCCTTAATCTTAAATTTAAGGTGTTAATTCAGGAGGTTCTATTATTTAAGGGGCAAATTTGAAAAAGTAAGAGGAAAATTCAGTAGTTTTAGCCCTAAATTACTTTAATCTGTGCACTTTCTCTGCTACTTTTGCTTCATTTCATGAATTATGCTATGATGTGCACCAGTCTACTAGGTGCAATACTGTGCAATGTTCTCTCCAGGTGCTAAAACATTATTATGTGCAATCATATGTTGTTCTCTAAATGGTGCTAAATCACTTAATTACTTGCAATATCTTATGTCCAATAGTCTTCATGTGCAATATTACTACTTGGTCAATATTACTTTTCATGACTTAATATTACTTAATAGTACTTAATTACTACTGATTTTCTAAAAATGCAATAACTTATTCCAAACTACCATTTGTGTCAATAGTTTTTCACTCAGCTGTGTTACCTATGGATGAATATTATACCAAGTATTTGTAGGCTATTCATATTGTGGTTGTTTTCTTTCTACAGAGTTTTATTTAGATTTTATTGTATATTGTTCTTGTGTCTCTCTGTGTCTTTGTGTGTTGTGGCAGTCATCACATAAGCAATTTTCTCCTCGATCAATAGAGTTTTCTGATTCTGATTCTGATTCATTTCCTGTATGGGAAATTGGGGTCAAAATTATGGTCATTTTAAGGGATAAAGTTAATGCGTTTGGTTTCGCAGTGGTAAGTATAAGCATTTACCTTGAGCTAAGTTGATGCTAGCTTACCACACAGCTAGAGCTAATACTGGTAGCATAATTCTATATACATGTATTTATTATATAAAATAATGTATATTCTCTGTGACCATCAGAGAACAGTGCCACCACGTTCACTGCCCATCTTTGACCCATGGGTCACACACTGACTAGCCAGTCAGGGCTGGACGAATGTAAACAGAAATTGAGAAGCATCTGCTTCTCCGAGAGGCTCTGAGGAGACTGCAAGCTTGTGGCTAAGAACAGTTGGCGGCGGAGAACGCGCCGTGCCAGAACAGAATGGGCTCCAGAAGGCGGCGACAGAAGTCGAAAAGCCTCTCTAATTGACAGCTTAGCAGGGGAGCGAAGTGACGAAATTAACTCGCCTAAAGCATTCACAGCTGAGGGGGGATTGTGATTTCCTTGGCGGCTTTGGTTCTGTGGAGGCTTGGTGCCACATCCTGATTGTAAATTTGGCAACTAGACGAGCAGAGACGCGGTCTCGGATGGAACATTTTGGTATTTTCAGAATCATGGGACAAGTGAAATGTACAGCAATAGAGTTTCAAATAATGTCCATCAAAGGTACTGTAAGAACTTGGTATTGCTTCAGTCTTTCCAAAAAGGACTTTTCAAAACTCAATTGGATGGTTATGTCCATTGCACACGAAAAGAAATAAAAAGCAACAAAAATGTCATCAAGCTTCCCTGATTTATAACGTTATGTGAAACATGGACAACAAGCAAACAGATGTACTGCATTATTATGAACGTTCCAGAATTTGGGAGAATAAGCAGCGATCAGTGGGGTCCATATATGCATGAGCTTGAATGATTTGACCGCTTCAAGGTGATTAGAGGACCACTTGAATTTTGTAAATGTTACGTAGGGGCTGCAAAACTATTTGAATTGTAAATATGGCCCAAATCATGTCAGAAGAAAACATGTGGTAGACACGTGTTAAGGCTGATTTGTTTGAAAGTGGACAATTAGAATCTATATGCTGTTATGAGAAGTACTGAACTGAACTGAGAAGTACTTTCAGCCACAGACTCACCAGCATAAAGTGCACCACTGAACGCCCAGAAAATCCTTCCTTCAAACTGACATCAGACTCTATGACTCAGGGGTGGGCAACTCCGGTCCTGGAGGGTCGTGGTCCAGCACGTTCTTGTGATTTCCCTGCTCAGAAACACCTGGTTCACCTCACCAGTTAGTTGTCAGGTTTAGTGTTACACACCCACCCATCAGACTCTATAACTCCTCCCCCTGTCACACACCCACCCATCAGACTCTATTTGTTTAGACACACCTGTTTTCAACATAGCCTAAGGGATTCTTGTGACATATTACGATATGTGTCAGTTGCAGCACCCCTTATGGAAATTTGGTGTGCTTCTAAAGAATGTGATAGTGATGCCCTGTGTGACGTTTAAACCGTGACATCACAAGACGTTGGCTAGTGAAGCACTAGATTTATTCACTTTATTCACTAGGTGGCGCTTCTACACAAATGAGCTCGGGTCTTGCGCCATCTAGTGGCCAACATACCATGCAAATTTCATACGTTTTAATGAAAATTAGTTTAGAGCTCCATATCTCAATACAATCATGAATATTGTGGCATAAATGTTCAATTGTCCCATAAACGAATATATTAGCACTTGCTTGAGACATTCACCTTGCCTTGAACCTGCAACTTTGTGGTCATCGGGTCCACAGGCAAGTGTTTTACCCGCTAGACTCCTACCACCCCCTCGCTCTCTTTTGCTGGCTTCTGACTTATTGATCCTTCTCCTGGGCCATTATTGAGAAGAAATGTTGAAAAGCCTAACTCTCAGTGGGGGAGGGAGTAATTGGTGGTAAGGGATGGCCAAAATAGGTTAGGTCGTCCAGAAAAGTGCCAAAACAATCCAGCATTTATGGTGCAAACTACAGCTGCGAGACCTGAACGTTCAATAAAGATGCACATTCACATTCTTCACGTCTACAATTCACAGCTGCATCAGAGTTTTTTCCTGCTCCTCTGTGTATTGCTCTGCAGAAAGAGGACATTGTACATTTAACGGGACATTGCAGGACATTTAAAAGCTCAGTTTAATCAGAATCACCCAACTTTTACTTCTGCGCTCTGGACATGTGATGAGCTCCACCTCCTAATTACAGATCTATTGCTGGACAGTTTGTCAGCCTCCTCTACCCCGTTCATTACTGGTCTTCTGCACATCTTCTGACCTTCTGACCGCGGCACGGCTGATTGCAAGATATTATTCTCAGCACAGCGGTTACACTCACATAGTAGGTGCATATGGCGCTGGTCCGGGTTTATCAAGCACATCATCAAGCTGGGTTGAGAATGGTCCACCATGCAGAACCATCCAAATCACTGGTCAAACAGATCTACAGTATCTGCCTGCACAGTGCAAGTGTTTCTAATAAAGTGGCCCGTCAAAGTAGCGTAAGAGACCAGAGCATGGTGGCAGGTTGATCCCCTTTCTACTGCACCAGTGATCATGTAGCATGGATGTCCACCAATGAGCAGCCTAGAGATGGTCAGGATTTGAGTCTTGAGTCTCAGCTTCATTAACCAGCTTTTACTAAATGAAACCTTCACTCTGACATAAATGAATAGAAGAGGCAAAACAACTGGGCTAAGCTAATTCGCCAGCACTTTATACAGCAGATTTACTATCTAGCTAACAATCACTCAACGGCTGAACTTGTAATACGATTTCTGGGCATTTTCCCCAGTTTTCATTTGTACTGAGTTGTCTGAAGTTACGTTGAGCCTGACACTGGAGATCTGCGCTGCCATAATAACCGTGCATGAAGCTTGGAACTGAAAGGTTGTATGTTAGCAAGTTCTTTCATGAGAATCTGAGTTGTGTCTCAATGCTGACTCGAGTCCTCATCTTTGGCTTAGCCCAATGGATCTTCTTAAACTGTTCCAGTGCAACTACACAACAACGGGGCCTAAAGGTGCTGGATGGGGTTGAGGTCAGGGCTCTGTGTGGGTCAGTCAAGTTCTTCCACACTGAACTCCTCCAGCC